>BGPR01010804.1:0-50992 GCA_013235015.1 Araneus ventricosus
TCAAATTTTTTCTACCCTGTCATACCAGTGAGAAATTGTTAAAAATATGGTTTTTATGGTGAAAATACGTTTTCCATTTCAAATCCTTGTCTCTGTTAATTCTTGTACCGTGAACTGTTGTGCTGCGAATGAAGTGCAAAACAGTAAAAAATAACGAAGAAGATTTGGAATTTTGTAGGCATGATATTGTTTTTGGATTGATTTGTATGTCTACATACTATTATTCATAATGCGCTCTAAATTTTGGAACAAAAACGTGCACTTCAGGGAAATAAACTAAATATCGTTAGTTTATTGTCGTATAAAAATTGTGTCTATTACAATGAAAAGTACTGCTGTTTAAACATATATTAACAATAGATCATATTTCAAAAATAAATAAATATATTATCTATGAAATGTTAATTTTTTAAGTGGTAAGGAAATGGGCTTTGTGAAATTTTATTTTCCAAATTAATTGATGGGAAACTTTAATATCTTTATTAACTTTTAATTTTGCATCACCATTTCTCAATGGGCAACTACTGCAGAAGGGAAAACACTGCGTGCCGAATGTGATAGTTGTAGGCCCAAAGGCGATGCCAATGGAGCTTTTCGAACGATTTTTGAATTCTGCATATCGCATCAAACATGGCACTATTTACATATATGTAATACAATATATGTAAATAATAACAATATATAATATTTACATATAGTAAACAATATATGTAAATAGTAACAATATATAATATTTACATGTAGTAAACAATATATGTAAATAGTAACAATATATACTATTTATATATATAAAACAATATACATAATAATTATTTTCATGTTAAAATATTAAGCTTTGATTGGTGTATTTCGCACTTTTTCAGGCCTAGAAAGGAGGCGATGCTCCCAAAGAGATTTTTTAATTTTTACTCTTTCCCGTGATATTTTTTGTTGGTGTTTAAGTACGTCCAAATCTTCCCGCAATGCGATTTCCCAAGATTACTTGAGAGTATAAGGTTAGGTTCACAGAGAGCGGATACGTTGATGACGTCGCTTTGGGAGCACACCGCTTAATCCGAATAATAGGTAACGGAATAAATATTATGTTTGAGAGCTCTTCTAGCAACACAAAAACTTTTAATAAGCTTGACGTTTTGTGGAAATTTTTTGCAAGAGTCACATATTAAGAAAGAATCAAAGTTTGGAGTGTTTAATCGAAAATAATCGACTGGATTAATTGCAATCTATGGAGTAGGTTGACTTCCTGTGGGACTCTCAGAGGAACCAGATGCCACTTTTGTGCTTTGATTGGAGGTAAAAGCACAACTTCCAGCCTCACCCAAATGAGAAATTTATTGCTTAAGAAGTTTTTAAAAAACTGACTATTAATAGCACATCCAAGTGGAGAAACTATATTTAAAAAGCCGGTAGCTTAGTTTTTTAAAGATGTTTAATAGAACAAATATTTCTATAAAATGACATTCAACCTTGGAAAAAGTCAATTACAATCAGCATGAGCTGTCTCTGAATGTAGATTATTTGGTAACGAAATCAGAAGTAGATTTGAAAATTTGACAAATATTAACCGGCTCTTCTTCGTTACCGTCAAATTGACAAAACTTTGAAAGCTTGAAATTTAAAATCAATTCTAATGTATTGTTAAATAAGGGGCACACAAGAAAACATGAATTATATTATTACGGTAATACTTACACCAAAACAAAATGTGTGAGAAATTTGAATATTTGTAAAACTTTAATCGAAAAGACTTCAAACTTTGCTCCACTTACTTAATACGTTTCTTTTATTTTTTTCCTTATTTTAATTATTTTTTAAATTATGATTTTTAGTTTTATAATATATTTTAGTTTTTTTATATTTCATTTTTGGTTTATTAATTTTAAATTTCTATTAAAAACTTTTAAACTAATCTGGCTAGTGTATTAGCTATTTCATTTAATACAATTTAATTTAAGTTAATATATCATGCCTTACCTTTTTATTCATGCAAATCATTAATTTGGCACTGTTATAAAAATTCTGTTCTTAAAACGTTTCATATGAACATTTTGTAAATTGTGGACAATTGAATTTCTATATCGTATTATTGTAAAATATTGTTATTGTGATTTAAAATATATCGCCATTCGCCCTGGGACTGTTCCGGTATGTTTCAATTTCTTGTCCACCTAAACCGAAAACAAAAAAATCACTATGATTCTAGATACTGGCAAAGAAGTGGTTTTTAAGTAAATATAGATCTAGTTGTATCTTTTCTTACCCATTCAATCTTTCAGCAGCAATAATTACTATAGACACATATCTTTTGTTATTGGAAAAATAAATGGGTATGAGACGATGTTCTATCTGGTTGTAAATGACGGCAATATTTTTTAATTATAAGATTTTTATGAAAATATGGTAAAACTTCAGAAAAGAAAGGCAGTCGGTTTTTTAAAATTAATTAATAATTTTTTTAATTAATACGAAAACGCTCAGTTGTATATATAATTCAATTATTGACCTGATTAATTTTCTAAAATTAGTCTTAACATGCCCAATATCATTTCACAATATAAATAAAACCACATGGAGAGCGCAAAGTATAAAAATATATTAATATAAGTTTTAAAAAAATTGTTTAGATATTCGCAAAAATAGTAGTAAAACCAATTACCTTAAGATTTTTCTAATGCTTAAAATTCAAGATGTCTTATACGTTAACTGGAATCTCTGAAAATATGCTATAAAACTTAAACACCGAAAGGAATTTAAGTGCTGTTAAATGTCAGGTATTTGATAGGTTGAAACTATCGTTACAGAGTTAAATGTGCAATATAATGCAGTACGTTTAAACCTAAAGCCCTGGAACCTTTATAAGAACGATTTTTTACTGTATGAGTGGAAAATTGGGAATAAATGGACAAATGTTACGGTGGATGTACTCCGTGATTTTTCAAACCAACTAATAAAAAAATCAGTGTTTCCTCGAAAAACATTTTGGAAGCCACAGAAACATTTCCGTCTTTAGAACGCAGTTTTGAATGAACGAAAATACCCTGATGTGCAAATGTTAGCTAATTTTCACGTGGAGACAAAAAATGTTAAGTAAAATGTGAATTACTATAGCAAAATGAAACACATTACATTAAAACACTCATTTTCGCAATTTAAATAGTAAAGTCAATTCATGTCCTTAATTCATATGTACTTTCAATTTTGAATAGTTTTCGAGATATTCAAGAAAAACTGAAATGGGAGAGGAAATCCAAGATGTCGGCAACCTTCGAGACCAATAATCTCCAAGACATTAAAGCTGGAAGAAAAATAAGAGTACATATTTGTAGGGAATGTTACGCTCTTAATTTATTAAATCATTTGAACTTTGTAAACTGAATCGTTTTTGAGATATTCAGGAAAACTAAAAGGGAGGATGAAACCCAAGATGGCGCCGCGAGCTCACCCCCCAGGTACGAGGATTAGCAGTATGTTCATCATAAGCTCCTCACGACCATGTGTACCAATTTCAAAACTATTATTTTTGTTTTTTTCAAACCCTTCGTTTACTGGACTAGTTAGGTGTGCTTTACTGTAGTGAAAGAAACACCCTAAGCTGATTGTCTTTCTATTTCTCTTTCTTTCAATGAAAAAACATGCACTCAGCAAAAAAGACAGGAACAGATCGCATTGATTGCCGCTTAGAAAGAGCGGCCAGTGCTTATACACTCAGAACAATGATAACAAATTTTGACTGGTAGAACCTTGTTTTAAGTCAGTCAGAAACATGTGTGCGATACCGAGAGAAGGAGAAAAGACATAACCCGCCATCTGTAGGCAATTTCAAGAACAATTATTTAACGTTAAAATGCAAAATTTCGTATAAACGAACAATACGCTAACTAATAAAACAGATTACACAAAACGAACATGGAAGTTGTTGCCATTTAAGATTACAACAAGATTACAACATATTTACCAACAGAGAGATAGCTTCTTTGATAAGCGCGTAAAGGAGGGGGGGATCCAATTATCATTGTCAGTGGGCTATTTTTCACATCCCAGAAGTCAATATCTTAACTATACTGCAAAATTATAAGTTGTTTGATTGAAAAATTTGATTCCAAGTAAGTAGTACGCAAAATTCTGAACTTAAAGTATTATCGCTACTGTAAAATCATTTGTTGTCGGATGGAATAAATTTATTATAGGTACAATCCTTCCATCAAATAGATATCTTACTTTAAAACGCTATTAACATAATTAAAGCAAACGTAATCATAATTATATTATCCTTCCTTTAAGTCTTATATTTCTTATGCCAGCAGACTTTAAATTTATTACTTAAGGCAAGTATTCAAAGAATTTTGATAATTTATTTTCGCTCCTCCATTTTAGGATGCAATTAACTCCATGGTATTCACAGCCTGCAGTATATCAAACAACTGCTTAGAATCAGTGATTAGGTATAATCATTTCAACCGAAGCTTATGTAAAAAAATAATTTTGATTAACTTTGCTTGCTACTTCCGCATCAAAGTTTCAAATGTCAGACGAATTAAAGTTAGGCTTACTTTGTAGTCGTAACTGGATTTATCAACGATCTAGCCGTAATTTTGCCGAAATTAGTATACGCAAGTGCGATGGGTATGTTAAAATGACTTTTCAAAGGACTTTATAATTAGCTTGAAAAACACTTTTATTTTCACAAAAGGATAAAACTTCCAATTCCTATGTGTTAAATTTCTGTGCCAATTTCTTAAAAATGTTTATCTAAGAAATGGGGCTAGTAGCTCAAAATAATTGTATTTATATTTAAAAGTAGTTTAATTCATCAACTTATAGACAATAATCTAATTTTGATAGGCAATATCATCAACTGGTATATTTGTTAAGGATTTCACTCTGGCAAATTTATAAGGTATCATTCTGCATCAAAATTTCAAGTATAGTTTGAAACTTCGGAGATGGGATGATATTTTGAAACATTATCAAGTATAAATTGTGTTAGATTTTAACTATATTTGCATAAATTTTCATATTAATAATACCTGCAGGCTTGCTGAAAACTATATGTGTAAATCCGAAATGTATATTTGATACCAGATGGCATTATAGAAAATTCACTTTGTTGTTCATGCTTAAGGCAAGTATTTTGTAGGAGTTCAAGAATTTCTAGAAAATCCGATATAATTCTTGTTTCGTGCATTTACAAGAAAGTTGTTGACAATGGGCTTGAATTATAACCAAGCACCCTTTTAAAGTACTTGCATTCTCTCTGTGAATTGACAATCTTTGATGACCTAACGAATCTCTGGACCGTCATACACACGGGTTTCTATTTTATCAAAATACAGACGAAAAAATGCGGCAATAGGGTAGTCTCTTTCAGTTGGCAAATCTTTAAGTCTATCAATATGCCTAGTGATTTCAACGAAGATGTAGGAAAATTCATTAACACTTTTACTTCTTCGGGAAGTACCACTATTTTTGTAAACAGAATTTATATATAAATATGTATTTTATCACCATATGTAAAATGACCTTTTGCTTCATCACCCACAGTTTTCTCGCGACGCCCCCCCCCCATTTGTATCACTGTTCAGTAATTTTATGCCCATGAATTTCATTTGGAAGGGGGAAAGCATTATTTTAACCATTAAATATCTTCTGAGGAGCTACAGAGGTGAAAAGTTCTAAAATATGAATATTTGTAGCAAGGGAGGAAATTTGGAGGGATTTTCCCCTTTAAATTAAAAATAATCGGGTTTTCTGAGGTTTACCGCAATATTTTTGCTTATTATCTCCATATTCCAGCTTCCCCCCACTTTTCCTCACCCAAACACCCCAAAAAATAAATATATATATCAACAATTTTGACTGAAAGCTTGTGAGGGGCAGAGGTCCCGAAGCCCTCTTAAGAAAGTTTGGAAGATTCGCAGTACAATGTTGCCACTCTTTATTTTTGTCACTGTTCTGTAATTTTATGGCCATTAATTTGATTTGGAGGGGGGAAAGGATTATTTTAGGACTTAATTTTGAAAATAAAAATATAATAAATAATAGATAATATAATATAAAATATAATGAATGTAATTTATAATATAGTACCTTCATCTGGTGCTTGCTTTCCTCTTGTGCCCTGAAGTAGAAGTTTTTCGTGCCAATGGCCAGCAATATTCTGCCAACATGCTCGCATTCCACTTCCCTGAAAATCTCCTCTCAAACTGAGCAATGTCTTGATGGAACCGTTCTCCGTGTTCATCCGAAACTGCTCATAAATTTTCAGGGAAAAAGCCCAGGTGTAAGTGAAGGTAAAGCACTTTAAGTGACATGTTTCACCACATGGCCTTGTACTCTGACAGCAATTCCTCGACATGAGCAACATAATCGTCACTTTTTTTGCTACCCAAAAAGTTCATACACACGTTTCTGAATGCAAGCCTGTTCGTTTTTCTTTGCGATTCAGGTGTCTCATAAACGCTGAATCTTTAAAAAGTTTTTTAATCTGGGGCCCACGAAAATTCCTTCCTTGATTTTGCCTCACTAAGACGAGGAAATTAAGTTTTCAAAAAGTTAAATCCATCACCTGTCTTTTCCATTGCTTTCACAAACTGTTTGATCAATCCGAGTTTGATGTGCAAAAGCCACAACGCTGTACAGTCAATCTTTCAAACTTTATTTTTAAATATTAATTTATTCATTATATATTATATTTTTCTTTTTAAATTTAAGTGTTAAAATAATCCTTTTCCCCCTCCAAATCAAATTAATAGCCATAAACTTACAGAACAGTGATAAAAATAAAGAGCGGCAACGTTGTACAGTGAATTTTCCTTTCTTGTGAGGGCTTCGGGACCTCTGCCCCTCACAAGCTTTTAGCCAAAATTGTTGCTATATATTTTTATTATTTGGGATGTTTGGGTGAGGAAAAAGGAGGGTTGGAAGCTGGAATATGTAAAAAGTAAAGTGAAAAAAAACGGAAAAAAACCCCAGAAAAACCGATCATTTTTATTGATTTTTTTTTTAAATTTTAAAAGACAAATCCCCTCCTAAATCTCCCCCCTTGCTACAAATGTTCATATTTTAGAACTTTTCACCTCTGTAGCACCTCAGAAGACTATTAACGGTTAAAATAATCGTTTTTCCCCTCCAAATCAACTTCATGGTCATAAAATTACCGAACAGTGATAAAAATAGGGGAGCGGGCGCCCCGAGAAAACGGTGGGAAAAGGGGAAAAATGGGGGTCATGTTCGGATTCAGGGGGTCATTTTACATAAGAATTTGCAGGAATGGTGTTGGGGGCCGATTTTCATGCAGAGCAGTGTTATCTGAAATTGCATGAACTCCAAAAATTAATTTTTCATCTATTATTAAAATTAAATTTTTCTGGTAGCACAGATATATATATGTAAATCTTAGAAAGTAATTTGAATGATACTATAGTATATGATTCTAAGATGTTTAAAAATAAAAATTATTTACATCAATCAGAAATAAATCATTTAAAATTCCTTTCCACACACAATTGAAAATATCTTCAACAGTTTTATTTGCCCTAACTTCTATCCACCAAAATTTTAAACATGCCATATTTTCAATGAAATGTAGCTGGGAAAAGCTTCCCTACAAGTATTCACATTCACTCCAAATATTATTTAGCCAAGAAAGATGTAACCTTTCTCTCTTTGCAGTTATTTATGCGTTAGACCTCAGAAAGTTTAAGTTGTCAAGAGATTATATAACCCATTTTACAACCTTTTACCTAAAAAAGGACCATTTAAAGATAAAAGTGACTTGAAATAGGCTCAATTTAACTATTGAAAATTGAAACCATAATAATTTTGTATTTTTAGCTTTTTAAAATTGAAAAGATACCAAGTTTACCCATGTTATGTTGCTGAGAAATCCACCCCACAGCTATACAGACTCACTAAATTTACAATTTAATCAAGAAACGTACTACATTTTTCTCTGAGAAATCACTTATGATTTTTAAATCTTAGAAAATGTGAGTAATCGAAAAATGAAATAGCCCATTCCTCAAGTTTTTAACTAAAAAGGACATATTAAGTAGGCATTCATTCATTGGCGTAATCGAAACTGAAAGACTGAAACTTATTTTGTTCAAACTATTAAACTAAAAAAAATTACATCGTTGTCTTAGACCTTCCGCCGATGTAAACAAAACAAACTTGCGAGCTGTTGTCAAACGGTGATTAAGAAATTCGACACTTTTTTGTCGCCATATAAGAGAATTATATATATATATAGAGAGAGAGATTTTATAAAAGTCGGCCTATAATCTTCTGCACATATTCCTTTCAAAATTGCCAAAAATTTGCAATTTTTATTTCCTAATCAACACCATAATCTACAAATCTCATTTTGCCCATGAAAATCAACATGTCAATGTATATGCATAGCAAGAGAGTTTTAGGTTTAAAAAACCAAATTTATTTATGTACTTTTGTATAGGATAAACCCGCAAAACTGAGCTCCAAAACTAGAATATTATTTGTTAATTCAGAACGTATGCTAAGAATACAAAAAGTAAAAAAAATTAAAACACCTTTAAGAAAAGACTTCAACTATCAGGATATCAAAGAAATAGAACAAAGATACAGTGCGTATCAAAAGTTTAAGCACAACAATAATTTTAAAATAAAACTTTAAATACTCATCTTATTTTAAAACAGTGTTATTGTATGAAAAACTCTATAGATTGGTTTTATATTTGATATAATCATGTTTTAAATTTTATCTTCAAGCATCAAATTTAGCAAAAGAACAATAATAGGTGTGTCAAAAGTTTCAGCTCAAAAGATATTTAACTTTTTACATTGGAGTTTGAACAAAACGTTATTACTCGATTATTGTGCTCTTAGATTGCATTATTTGAAATGCGCAGTTTTCCCATCGATAATATTATTGAAGAAAAAGATCGCATTATCATGCTACGATATTTTAGACCAGAAGTTCTAATTCCCTTTGTTTCTTTCCATGTCAAAGTTCGATCCGACAGTACTAATAGCCGTTACACAACACACTGACGCAAACAGTGTTGGGCTTGGCCTGGATTCTGCATTCATCTTTGAATGATGACCACTTTGGTCATCCTTTAAAGATGGATCAGTGATCTGCAGTAAGTGGCGCTGCAATCACTTATAAAATATAGATTGAAATCGTAGTTTCTTCTTTGTTTAGTTATATTATCGTCCCGTTTTGAAACAACACGAGAGCTAATTTTGGACGGACCTCGTGATTGTGAACAGATGTCAGATGACAAGGACGACACCTAAGCTGGAACCCCCTCTCTAAACTTTCGCACCACACCAGAGGGAGATGTTTGTCCCCCTACATATGATTTAACTGGCATCAGGTCCAATACACGACGGATCTTTAGTAGAATCGGCTTTCGAAACTGGAAAATCATCCGTCCCAGAAAGCCGAGACCTTACCACTAGGCCACAGCGGCCTCAGATTCTTACTTGAGAGGATGTCAATCTCCCTGTATTTCTTAATGCTATCATGCACCACTCTTTTATTTAAGAGCAGCGCTTTATACAAATTAATAAAAAAGTCATAAAAGTCATTTACAGTTTGTCCAAAAAAATCAATATTTATATATAAATATATTTTAACGTTATAAAAATATATGTATCCGAAAGCACAGTGTTTGACTTGAAACAACAATAATTCAGTAAAAAGCAATTAATTATGGAGTTGCGTTTGTTTAAACAGCTCAATAGCATACAGAATAATAAATTTGATCGCAAATTTTCCAACGATATAATTATTTATACTTACATCATTTTCAGTAGAATCGAATTTCGGACACGTAAGCAGAGACCTTACCAGTGCCCCTTGGCGTTAAAGACCTTCATTAAAAAGGCAGATTTTCAGTTCCACTTATTATTGAAAACTGCTATTTAAAACTAAATTCAAATTTACCATTTGCATAAAATTGTATTCAGGGCTACTTATTGGGGAGCAATGATGCACAGAATATCAATAATACCAGCCTAAATCAATCAATAATGTCAACCTTTCGTTGAAATTACATGATATTCCGAAATTATCAGTTTGACTCAGCTTGTCGCGATTCCTCGCTCGCAGATGTTGAAAAGTGTCCTAAGAACCATACTTCTAAGACATCTAGTTCTCTGGAAAATCATTCTCAAAATACGATAATGTGATATTCAGGACACTTAAAAGTAGCATTATGTAAAACGTGGGAATTATAACTCATATCATGATGACTAAAATTTCTTGAAACTAGAAGATTTGTGCCAGTCTAAGACTGGCTTTTAGCCTGCAAATTATATCTCAGAACTGATTGTAACAGATTAAGTCGCGAATGATGTAATACAGCGGTTACCAACCTTCTTGGGTGTGCGGACCACCTGTTGTGTAAACAATATTTTGAGGACCACTAACTAAATATACAAGTAAAAAAATGCAAACACATATAACGCATTTATATATAGATATATAAATTACATGCATGCATATGTCAGTAAATAGTAAATGTAAATGTAAAAGGATTTTAAAAATATTGTTTATAAGACAAGAAACGATGACGACTTTTGAAGTTCGCCAGACTTCGACTCTTGACTAGCGTTCCGCGGCCCACTAATATGCTATCAACGGCCCATGGGTTGGGAACCGCTGATGTAATACAAAATCTCAAATATATAAATAAAAATGAAAAACAGGATTGATGACTCACTTGGCACTACTCTTCGTTTTGTTAAAAATTTAATGAATTGAAAATTAAGCAGCATTTTGACGGTTTTCTCAATAACTTCTGAAAATATTACAGCTCAAAAATGATTTTTACACCATCTGAAGGTACAAAACATTACCTTTTCAACGATGTCAATTAATTTGCTTTACACTTTTTTAATTTAAAAAAATTTTTACGAATATTTTTGGCATAATTACAACAATACTTTTCATTGTTGAAATGCAAATCCATCCGGTTTCATTGTTGAAATGCAATTCCATTCGTTTTCATTGTTTAATCAAATATTTAATTGTGCCTTTCTCTTTCATTGTTGAAAGCTGATGTAATATTCTTATACAATTATCCGATTTGCTCGTTCAATAATGACGCAGACAAAAGGGCGTGGTTATTTTAAGCTCCGCGCAGCGTTATATAAAATAATACTAGCTGCGTGGCCCGACGATGTGAAGGCTATCTCGCATAATGCGCCGTTATCTGGCGCAACTATTCAAGCGGTATATTTATTAAATATCAAGTTCCCTTAATCCCTTATATTCTCTTGTTTCCGCCATTAACAACTTTCGCGTAACCACAGATTGGGGACCTCTGGTCTATCGCATTCCGGATTTACTTTTTGTCTGACTTTTCTACGGAAGTAAGGAAATAATCCGGCTAAAATCTGGATCGTTGCATAGCCCAGCATTGCACGAGCCATCTCGAATAATGTGTCATTCTCTGGCTGAGAGAACTGATGTCACGTACACATGCCCAACATTCACTCCTAAATAAATAAGGATTCAAACATTCCGTCTGTGAGAATGCCTCGAAATAGACTTATTTTAAAAAATTTGCAAGAAATACGAAATTCGTCACTATTTTAATTTTCGTAAAAATCGCATTTTTTGTCTGACTTTAGTACGGAGGGAAGGTAATAACACGGCTTTGCTGGGATCCATATTTTTTTATATGGCCGCCTCCAGTTTATTTTTATACAAGTATATTGTCTTTTTTTCCAGAAATATCCATTTTAAATCCTTTATTGTTGAATTAAAACTTTCAAATCAAGCCTCTTTATTACCTTAAAACGATATTTTTTGAAGAAAAACACGACAGCTAAGAAAAACGAAATTCTATTTTAAACTTTTAAACAATAAACCGTATAATAATTAATACAATTTTAAAATGAGCAATTACATTTTCAAAGTTTATAAATTAAAACTTAGAAGTAAAACCGACTTAGTCTTCATCATTATTTTTAACCGACTCTGACTCTTCCAATTAAGGCCGACTTCTTAAACGAATGTAAATACCATTTATTAGATCTAAAGTATATACTCATGACGTAAGACGCAATGCATACATGGAATCTCAAAGTAAAACCTCACGGAAAAACCCTATTTAAAATAAACCCTATTTGAGCGATTTAAATTTCCCCGTTTCTTTGTTTCAATTACAAGAACCTGCACACAATATTTGCCATGCCTGCCATGTATATTTCATTCTTGAGGGATCCATATTGTGTTTTCCAGCTTTCAACAATGAAAGAAAAACATGCAATTAATTTTTGTTTAAACAATGAAAAGAGTTTGAATCGCGCTGCAGCAATGGAAGTTATTGTTGTAAATTAGTTTTTAATTAATATCTTTTTCTCTAATTGTAATTTCGATATTTAAATGGCCTCCTTGAATTATTCTCCATCTTTTGGTACTTTCCGCGCGCTTCTCCGTTCGGCGGTTCGTGAGAAGATAGCCGGACATACATACATACAATCGGATTTTAATAGTGTAGATAAGTATTTTGACAGCTTTCTAAAAACATTGAATCAACCGTCAAATACTTTCAAAAAGCGCTATTTTTAAATATATAATTGGTGCAATGCAGCAATATCAGATTCAGTTCAATTGCCTTTATCTAAACCAGAAACTAAGATTTTAATTTTATATTTCATGAGTGATTGCAGCGCCAATCCACATGAATTACAATAGTTCATCCGACATCGAAGCCGAGAGCTTAACAGTAGGCCACTGCGGTCCTTGGCATTATCTAAAGAGTTCCATAAAATGAAACAACCTTCATTTAACGGCAGAGTTTCAATTGCATTTAATATCGAAAGTTGCTATTCAAATGTCTCAATTCAAATGTACCAATCGCAGGAGTTTGTATTCATGCCTACTTAATGGGGAGCAATGATGCACTGCGTATCAATTGTGCCAGCTTAAATCAACCAATATTGTCAACTTTCCGCTGAAGCTGCATGATGTCCAATAATTATCGCTTAGTCTCAGTTTATATTTATTCCCCTCTCCCAAAGGATAAAAATTGTTCAAAGAATACTCTCACCAAAGAAATAAAATTCATGTGGCGTCTGTCAGACTCCAGTGTTCTCTCCAGGTTAAACAAACATGCGGCACTCTTCTGCTGTTAAAAATGATCGAATTGCAAATACTTTACTTTTGTATACTTTGAAAATTGTGTAATTTTTCATCCTTGGACTAGTCTCCATCACACTTAACTAACTCTTTGCCATTTTTCTCTTGTTTTTCTTTGTTTCTCGAGAATCTTTTTTGCTGTCTTTACAATCATAACTCTTTTTTTATAGATTCCTGCTAAAGAGAAGTCTTTTTTTTTAATTTAAAAGAATATTTTAGAAGTTTAAATTATTTCTGAAACCTCTGTTTGAACCATTTCTAGAGTTTCCTCTGAAATTTCTGACAAAATTACCCCTTTCATTTGTTCTTGACCTGTATGGGTGAAAACTGTTTGAACGAAAAGTTCTGTTATTCTTTTTACTACTATTTCCCCTGTTAAAATTCCTTCTGGTATAAAAGAAAAACAAATTTTCGCTATATGATTGTACTTCCCACAAATTTGACACTGGACCCTATTTTGATTAATTTGCACAGTGCTAGAGTTTGATGGTGCTTCAGTTATATTTTTCACTGCCATATTTTGTGTAGAGATTGCATTGGCTCTTTCCGACAGGTCCAGAATTTGTTTGTTTGTATTTAACTGTTGAGATAGTATTTGGTTAATTCCAGAGTCTGTGAAAGAAACACATTCCCTTACATGGGAATCCCTCTCGAGATAAAGATGTTAACTTAATATCTGATTTTGCTATAATGTACCGGGTATATCCAAAAACAGTGCTTTATATATAAATAGTTTTTTATCAGTATAAATGAGTGTTGGAGTAAAACTATTTTATAATTATATATTAAATTTCTTCCTTTAGAAATAGTGGTAGATCAAGAAATACATTTGAATTGATAATAATGTGCAAAATTTCTTTATGTTTCATGCTTCTATTACCTAAAACATTTGAAGCAAAATTATTCACCGACAATAGAACGTAATGAGTGAAAATATATTAATCTAGAGTTATATTTATTTAATCAATTCAATATCATTTTTGCCAACGTAATGGCTGAATAGTTAGTTAATAAACAATAATATTTTCTAAAGATGAACTGTAATTTTTAGTTTTTTTAATATCTATATAAAAATCAATACTAAAAACATAAATTTTAAATTAAAATAAAGATTTTTTATTAGTAGAAAAAAATAATAATTTTTATATTTTAGAATGTAAATAAAATTTTGATAGATTAGAATAAATATCTATATTAAAAACAAGAAATAATAGCAATGAAGGAATGTTTAAAATGCATATGAAATTCGCAGTAATAAGATCTGTATAATAATATTGATTTCTTTGTAACTTTTTCAAATATATCTAATTATTTAAACTTATAACATTTGTAGAAATGACTTTAATAAATTAATAACAAAAATCAACTTCCATTCTCGAAATTTGCATAATACTAACATATGAAAAATCTCTTCAAAATAGAATTATTATCCAAATGTCGGTTTTATGCTAATGTAAAAAAATATATATATCAATGTATTTACATGCTGTAGAATTTATTAACGACAGCTACAATCTTATTTTCCAAGGAATTCGTTTAAATGTGTGCTTAAGCATCAAAAGAATGTTAATGTAGCATTAGAAAATTTCTTAAGAAATAATATTAGAATCTGTTGCAATAATTATAGAAAAAAATGAAAATGCACATTTAATTGCTTTTCTTGCAAATACATTTATGAAAAGAATTATATAAAAAATATGTTTTAAAGAAATTAAATAACTGAATCGTCTTTCACGAGGAATCTTGGATTATCTGAAACACTTGTTAGACAGTCGGATATAATTGTGAGCCTTGTCGTTATAGTGAAGATACTCCTTGCTTATAATACGAGTATTAGAGAAGCATACTTTCTTCTAGGACCTGCTAAAGTTTCAAAGGAAAACAATGGAATATTTTGGATTCGATCGTACTCTGACTTTGAAAAAAAAATATATGAACTTTATCGCTTTATGCGTTCGTCTATTTTTTTTATAATGATGTATTTTTTAAATATTTATTTATTTTGCAGTTATAGGCAGGGCGGTGCAGAAACATATAGGCTAAATTAGACATAGATTTTGTACAGATTCTTTCTTGAGTGTGCCATTTATATTTCGGAATTTAAAAAAAAATCATATTTTATAGGATACGCAAAAATGCCTCTACTATACAAATAAGTTGCTCATAAAATCTACCTGCATTAACTTTTCTCACGAGTGAAATGAAGTTATTAAATTGAAATAGAATGGCGAATAGAAATTAAGTTTAACCTGCAGCATCGTTTTCAAAAAATAATGTGAGCGTAAGAGATAATTGCGGGATATCGTGTGGCTTCAGTGAAAGGTTGGCATTATTGGTTGATTTAAGTTGGCACTATTGATACGTAGTGCATCACTGCTCCCCATTAAGCATACTCATAAGTAGGCTTGAATACAATTGAATTGAGGCTTAAATAGCAACTTCTAATATTAAGTACAATTGAAACTCTGCCTTTAAATGAAAGTTGTTTTATTTCATGGAACTCTTTAGATTATGACAAGGGCCGCGGTAGCCTAATTGTTAGCTCTTGTCTTTGATGTGGAAGGTTCCAGCTTCGAATCCCGATTTCACTAAATGATTGCTGTATATATGGCCCTGATGCACTTTAAACAATAAGTAGAGAGTCAAACGTTTTTCAGCTGGTGTGGTTCGAAATGTGGAGAGGGGGCACCAGCTCAGGTTCCGTCCTCGCTGTTCAAAATTACGTTGTCTTTCCCGAAATATCCTTCATGATGCTTTAAGTCGAGACATTTATGTTAAACTAGACAACTCCAAGACGCATAGAGTTGCATATCATAATGTAGTAAAGAATGCTTTTAGGGTTTTTAACCTTTAAATTCAAATGCGCATATTTTTTGGCTAAACAAATCTTTAGAAATTCAAATAGTGACAAATCGATTAATTATGACAATCGATTAATTATTAAACGAAAAAGTGAGAAAAGGATTTTTTATATATTTTTTTTATTATCTCCAATTGATTAAAAGTCCATGAATTGACGAGATCTCTGAATGCATTCTTTGCTTCGACTTTGTTTTTAAATAATTTTTCCTTAAGAAGTTCTGAAGATGACAATCAGTAGCTGAAAGGTCTGGCTGGTATGGTGGGTGTTCTAGATGCTCCCAACCGAATTGACTTAATTTAAGCAGCATTGGTTGTTTTATGTAAGAGTGAGAGTTATCTTGAAGAAGAATTGAAACCTTCCTCTTCACGAATGCCAGGTTCTTGGGCTGAAGCTTCCTAAGTATTTATTCTATATCCTTATAATACTTTTCAACAGTGACTATTTTGTTCGATTTGAGGAAAATGTTACGTACGAGACTATCTATAAACACCCATATATTCACCATGAATATTTTTTAGTGCAGTTTGGGGTTTGGGTAATGTTTCAGAGCTTCATTGCATAGATCGATTTCGATATTTGTACGGAATCCATTTTTTGTCACATATTATGGTTTGATTTAAAAAACTATTCGATGGTTACGTAGAAGATGTGCCGACAAAAACTGCAGATGTTAATAAGGCCGTGGTGGTCTAGTGGTAAGATGAAGGTCTCGGAGTCGAAGGGTTTCAGGGTGGAAACCCAATTACACTGAAGATCCGTCGTGTACTGAGCCTTTTGCACGTCAAATCATACGTAGGGGGTCAAACATTCTCACGCTGAAGTAGTCGAGAAGCTTGGAGAGAGAGGTGCCAGCACTGGCATGTTTGTTCTTGATCCGCATTTCAAACTCACAAGGTCCGTCCCAAAATAGCTCTCGTGATACATCGAAACAGGACGTTAATATAAAACTAAAGTAATCCAGAGAGGGATTTGCTTCATTGTTGTGTAAATCTGAGATACCCATTTGTTGAAAATTTGTGACTTGCCAGATTCTCACAAGTGGTCGCAAACTGCCATGAATGATACTTTTAATTTAGAAGTAAGACTACGAAAAATCGTGAGCTTTGAATTTATGTATTTTAAAATTATCAAAGCCACCACGAGAAACCTTTGAACATTGACGGCGGGATCTTTGACGAAGCGATCATTTAAATCGTATAGTATCCTTCAACGCGATAGTAATGTAAATTGTAATTTAAATTATTACGATTGCATAAATGAAGCGTAGATTTTTATAGAATTCTTAGCACACACTTACTACAAAAGTGGATATATTTTATTTTGGTTAACAATAAACACACATAAATAATCAATTTAATAATTTAAAAAGCTTTTTATCTATTTTTGCGTTTCACTGCAGCATAAAATAAAAGATAATTAGGCCAATCCTTGGTCATATAATATATTTCATATACCTCGCGTTAATTTAATTTTGGAATCATTTAGTTATTTTGTAGAAACTAAAAAGATGAGATATTATAAATCATATGGAAAATTACTTGAGCAATTTGGTTTGTCATCTTCATTTAACTGCGACTTCATGTTAATAGTCACCCATATAATGCCAGGAATGGGATCGTATATAAAAAAGTTCACATCCATGGATAGTATTTTCAATCAATTTTGGCTGCAAATATGAAAAGAAAACATTTACGAGTTAGATAACAGTAAGGATTTCAGAATTGAATTAAAATTTTTGTGATTATCAGTAGATTTTTTCTAATGTTTTCGGGATTTTGCAAATATAGGTTTATATATAGGTGCAAATATAACTATGTTTTGCTGGTAGAATAAATATTGAAATTAGAGTTCAAAAATAATTACTTGTAAAATGGGACAAAATGTAAGTTATTATTTTTCAATAAACATCGATTGTTTTCTAGGTTTAATTTTGTTTATAAACGTTAAAATGTCAACATCAAGAAAAAGTCGATATAGTTTTCTTTACAGTGTGAGTTCTATATTTAGTAAAAAGATGGAAAATGTTTCAATTTTTTTTATAAAAAGTTAGTTTTTTCACAAAGTATCATTGATTTATTGAATTAATAAAAAAGAAGGACGGTCTAGGAGATGCTATTAGAAATCGGATGTTTTTTAAAACAGAGATAAAGATTATCTCTAAGTGTGCTATCATCTTTGCAGCGAACTGGCTTGGCAATCGTGGTGCGAAATTCGTCATTACATCTTGACAGCAAATTTGTTTTGGAAGCGAGGGTGGCGATTCTTCCTCATTACTTTGCAGCAGTTTCGCTGCAACACTCAAGCGTCAAATTTGCCATGACAAGATAATATCAAGTAAAAATCAAACTTGCTGCAAATGTACGTGCTATCTGTGTAGTCTTTATTGTTATTTTTCAAGACACTGTATTGTCCCTAATTTTGGGAAGGTTCATTTTCTTTACAGATTTCTATACTAAAACTAACTCAGGAGAAAATAACTTTGGAAACTCGGAGTTCTCTGTGTCATTGAAGTAAAACACACTCCAAGCACTCGTCGATAGCAAGAAAAAAATTATAACATAATCGACAGGAAGAACTCGATTAATCTCGAGACATTATGATATAACACAGGGTGTCCGAAAAGTGTCTTTTCACCTTTAAAAAACTAAAGGAAAACATAGAAACGCATGTGCCGTCTTACATATCAAAAGCAGAAAGATAATATGCGCACCGTTATTCGCACGCAAAACATTGAGCCGGTAATAGATTTCCAACCAGATTCAAAGAAGCATTGGAGGATCGACACATCGTCATTTATCTCTTACACCACTCATATCTTGATGCTCTTACATGTAATTTCTATTCTATGCTGCCGGAATATGACTCTGTACCTGCATTACAGATATACCCCTTCGACCACAGATGGAACTGACTTAGCGGACGTTTGAAAGCCAGATTTTCCAACTAATTGGCCTTGACCTTGCAAATTCCTAAGCTAAAAGCCTGAGTATTATATGCATTATATGATGTGCGGCGTGCATTTTTTAATTATGATAAGGTTTATAAACTAGATGAATATGTGTAAATTTTAGAAATCGACATATGTTGAGTAAAATAATTATTTGCAATTATTAGTTTTTAAAAACTAATTTCTACAAATGTTTTAAGTATAATTAATTCTATCGTTGTAAAATTTATGATCAAATTAATATTATTATAGAATATCATAACTCTTTGATTTTAAGATATTCCATTGGTATTAGTTTATGTTTTAATAGGGACATTTTACCAGCTCACTTATAGAAAAATTCACAATCTGTTCATTAAGAAAATCAGATTGCTTATTAATTCTTAGATCATCCATTAAATTGACGAAAAACATATCAAAACAAAGCTGCTTAAACAAACACAACTCATTATCTAATAGCTTTTCACTGATTGGTTGCTCTTTTAAATGAAACGATTTGCCCTGTGATTTTATCAAATCTAATTTAAATATCACTGATACTTATTTAGATATTTATATGATGTACCACTATTTCTAAAAAAATAATCTTATATATAAGAAATATTTTTCATGACATCGGTGGCATTAGTAGTAGTTTTCTTCTTTTTTTTTTATAAAGCACTACTTTTAAATATAAAACTGGTGCATGATAAAAATTTTAAATACAGTACAATACCTATATGGCTGAATGGCTCGTAATTCTCTAGCCATTCGTTGAAAATCCATGAATTTGAATTGACTAACGACAACATTTAATCGGTTGGTGACTGCCTGGCCTTGCTATGTTTAAAGTGTAATAAAAATATCAAGGGACTTTTACTCATTGTAAAATTCATAAACAATTTAAGAGCAAGATGCTATTACAAATATTAAAATATTGCATCCGTAATCTTATAAAAATTTCAGTTGTGTTCTGTGTTAATTGTTGTGAAAATTTAATTGTATCCACTTATTATATTTAAGATAAAATGTTACTTTTACTTGTAATGTTTGGAAATTTGTTTTTGAACTAAATTTCTGTAGTTGTATTGATTACTTTCTGTGCCTACTGTTAACTTTCCATCTATTTATGAAAATTACTATAAAAATCATTTCAGTAGATTTCTGGTTAAAAAAAAACATCAAATTACCTTGTACTGACTTTTATTTAAATTTTATTCCTAATATAAATACCTCGAATAAAAGTGGTTACATGGGGACTTGTAAGCCAATGCTGATATAATGTAATGAATAAATATTAACAGCATTTGCCTTTATCAGTTGATACCTGAAATAAATACATTAAGGTAATTGCAATCTTTTATTCGTAAATATTTATCCTGATAATAACACCGAAAAGCCTGATGATAATGTGTTCTTGCTACGTATACAGTCTAAAAACCACATCAAATTATTTGAGCAAATGACAAATTAAAGAAGTTTTATGAGCTTTGACACTAAAATTCAGCTTAATTATCACATTAAATTCAGTACTTAATAATCACATTAGTAATCTGCTAATAATACTTATATCAGCTAATAGTACTTATATAAAGGTAAAGAATTTCTGAAACATTTTACTGAAGCATTTTTTCAATTAAAATTAAAAATGTTAAAATATTAATGTGATTATATAATTCTTTTACAAATCTAATTAATTCAATGCATTTCTGGAACTTCCCAAGAATAATGGCCATATTTTTGCTTTTAACTATCAAATGCTTTATGATCTATATAGTGGCAGTAACACTGTAGCTTTAAAAAAGCATATCAAATGACACTGTGATCCTTTTTGGCAATTGAGTAGCACATCAAAGGTAAGAACACAAGATCAAATGAAAAAAAAAACAACACTGTTTATTAACATTTCGCCTCGTGACATTATTGTGAAACACGCACAAATAACTTCAAACTTTTTTGAACAAAAAACACGTGTTTGCATACATGGTATATATATAGTACTATTCAATATGTACCCAGCATAATTTACATCTTGTATAAACAATTAATTTGACTGTAGTCAAAGAAAAGAAATCTTCAGGCATGCTTTACCAGAAAGATCAAGGATAAAATATTACTTAGTCATCTATTAGGCCATTCTGAAATGAGTTCTCATCTCTCTTCATCTTAACAAGGATAGAAACGTGTGATGAACAGGTCAATCACTAATCTGTCTTTTAAAAACATTGTAAGAAAAAATTCACTTCTGAAATAGGAATCCAAAAGGCGACATCATCCACTGTCTTTTCTAACACACATGCCTCACACAAAACGTTCCATAACTCTGGCTGCACACTTCCTTTCTTCTTTTCAAAACCTGTTCCACTGTTGGTCAAATTATAACACTGTCCTGTGAACTGTCAGGGTCCCAACTATAACACACACTGTCTGTTCACATTCCTCCCCTCAGAAAGAACAGAGCTCCAAGTAAACTTCAAAATCATAATAAGTTGCAAATATAACACAAAACATATTACATCACTATAAATTAGATTTTAGTTATTTACCACTGTATGCACTCAGTAATTTCATATCAATGATTGCCGAAAGAAAATTTTAATATTAAACTACCAAATTTCATTAATTCGATCAAGATAACCATAATATCTCTCAAATAGCCAATAGGATATTACAAAATCTTAACGTACATAAATACACATATCATCATTACTCTTTGATGCCTTTTCGAAAATAGTGATACCAAGAATTACAATATTTGCTTTTAATATTTGTAGCCAAAACAATTAACCTTACACCACACCTTTATGAAGCCCAAATATTAAAATTACACGTGGGAATAAAAGAATTCATTTTAAAGATTCATCAATACTAGATGCCTTCATGACATATACCATGTATATGATTTACAACTAACACTTAAAATTCTTGAATAATAGTAGTAATTAAGTAATGGCAGTAAATGAGTTAATGGCTAGTAATTAGTTTTGCACAGTTGCGCATTTCCACTTATGTTCTGTGCCCTATGATTCATCTAATTTCACCTTTCAATATACGATTCTTGTATGTCATAGTTTGACTACAATTTTTCTTACATTATATCAGCATGTTTTCAAAATTCTACCGCATTCATCTGTGTGTAGTTTATCATTGAATCACAGTTACATGTTTGGTATAAATACTTTAAGGTAGAACTTTTGGGAGGTAGCCAGATAATAAAATCATACCTCTAAAACTCTTGAGTAACCACTTATAACTATAACCAACACATCAAAATAACTACTATCGTGTATGAAAAATTGCTATCTACTGCTTTAAATCTCATATTATCACTCGTCATTTAAAACAACCATAAATGTAAACAGAACCACTGCAAGATGTCACTTTCAAAGCATGAATAAACACTATGTTTTTCCTTTTTTTTTTTTTTTTTTTGAAAGATACAACACCAAGTTAACCATTCCTCCAGAAGAAAGCGGGAATGACCTGCCTAATCAAGGTAAAATTTGAACGTCTTCAAAAATTGTAAAATAGTCAAAATAATATATCAAACAAATCTTGTAAAGTTAATCTTTCTTTCCATTAAATTCAGAATTTTTACTACTTACTGAAATAGATCTGCCATCAAACACAGAAATATGTATACACTCTCCAAAATTTTAAACAGATTTGCAATTTTCTCCTGAGTTCTGGTTGTTTGAATTATTTTACCCACTATTACTTTACAAATTTTATTTCATCACCTTCTGTTGCTTTAACTAGATAATTTTCATTTCTAAAATTTTACTTATTTCATAAGGTCCCTTACTTAGGATGCAGCACCTGTGAGATCCAGCAAATACCCTGCACTGTAAAGCCTTATCCCCTAACAATTTTCTCTTAAAACCCTTAATGTATTTATCATGTTTTTTTTAAAACTCAATTCTCTTCGTTTATGCTGTTTCTGTTGAATTCTTTTTTAAGTTGTTTTCCACGACTTTTATTTAAATATATAGAAAAATCTATCAACATATTTAGGATCATCCTTGGGTGGAATGTGCTTCTTACAAAAAATAATTCTGCGGGTGTATATTGTGACAGCATGTTTGGGTTACATTTGCAAGCAATTTAAAGAATAACTACTAGTTGGTAATCATGTACTTTGTGAAATGGAAGCTACAGATTCTTTCGTGCTCTGTGTGTTCCTCTAAAGTCCATTAGATTTCGGATGAGTAAATGAAGCTTTTCATGTGTTCCAGTCTTAAGACTCATAAAATTTACAATCTCATCAGATTTGAAATAAGTGATGGCGTTATCAGACAATATGTGTTGAATTGACAAATCTAGAAAAATAATTTAAATGTCTAATAATTGTAGTAGTATTTGGGTATTGGAATAGCTTCTAAGTATCTTGAATAATTGTTCACAATAATTCAAATGTAATTTTGGTTTGTCAGCTAGGCAGTTTACCGACAATGTTGGTGCCAAAAATTCACCTGGTGCCAAATGATGTTTTGGAATAGAATGGAAGTAATTGTGTCTTACGTTTGGGACATTTTGCATGCAATTTACAACAATTTTTCACAAAAGTTTTACATCTGCATACGGTTCAGGCCAAAAATACTTAATTTTGATAAATCTTTAAAGTTTTCTGTACACCAAAATGAGGCATGAGCAACTAATGGCAATCTCACTGATTTCTGAGATATATATTTTATTCAATATTTGATCCTTTCCCGATTTTTTATTTTTAAACATTAATAGTACCAATGGCAAGATCAATAAAATATTTTGATGTTTTGAGTCTTTTCTCAAATGCCTTAATGATTTCACTATGATACAGGAATCCATTGACTGACAAGTTTATATTACTGTGAGATGGTTATGCCCATAGCGATTATTTACTTCATCCTCAATTTGCATTCGAGAAAGAAAATCAGCTGGATTGTCACAACCCTTAATATGATCAATATTATAAGAAAATCTTGTAAATATAATAGCCAACGTTTAACAATACCTCTACAGTTTGTTATCCAAATTCATATGATAAGTCAATGACTTAGCATCTGTCAAGAAGATAAAAATGTCTGCCATATAAATATTCCCTGAAATGTTTTAATGCCCACAGAGAACACAAGAGTTCTCTACGATTGATGGATAATTTCTTTCCAGAAGGAGATAGTTGTTTGGAAAAGAATTCAATTGGATAAAATTTTCTACCATCTTTTTTGTAACAAGGAAAACATAGCACACAATGCCACCTTACTTGCATCCCGGTAGTTAAATATAGGGTTTAAGATTCATCATAATTTTTTTACATTGGAAGCGGCAAGTATAATTTCCTGCATCACATTAAAGTACATCTGACAATTCTCAGATAACCAAACAAAGGTGTGCCCTTCTTGTGCAAATTTACAATTGAAATAACAACTTCACCATGGTAAAATTAAATGTCTGAAGAAAAATAATTCATCAGCATGCCAAGATAAGACTGAACCTGCTTTACATTCTGGGAACAGGGAATTTTTAGCTTTTTTGAATATTTATCTGAAGGAGCATAACCATTAGCACTAATATTGAAACCTAAGTAAGTTATATTGGTTTTACAAAATCTGGTTTTGTTGGGGGATCCAGAGTCAAATTGAATTTTACCAGAGTCTACTCAAAAACCAGTTGCAATCTGAAGGCAGTACAATTTCAGAGATTGAATTATGCAATGATTATATCTAAGAAAATTGAATGTTTGGACCTTTCAAATCCATCCAAGACACTTTGAATAAACCAAATGGAATAAGAGTAGAGTTTTGCTTCCAAAGGCAAACAGGTGGGTTGGAAGTTTTAACTCTGAGACAATGCCAATTTCTGTTTGTCTGAATTCTTTAGCAATTTGAAAATGCTGATTTCAAGTCGAGAACTACCACTTTTTTACAGAAATCTCATGAAGGAATATCTGTAATCTTTTGGTGGGCAGGTACAAATGATTCTTAATGACACTGTTCAATAATCTACAACCGTATCTGAATTTTTTTAGTTTTTTTTTTGAATCTGATTTCTTTTTTGACAAAAATAATGGGAAAAGCTGCATTTATTAAGATAGCTAATGATGCCTGCCTCCAGTAACTTCTGAATTTCCTGCTTGGCAAATCGTGTGAAATCTTTGGTTTTCTGGGTAAGAGTTTAGTCTGTATGAAATTATACTTAAAAGTTTAAATTCGATTGTAATGGCATCTGTACAACCCAATGTCTGATAAGACTTTAAATTTTGCATTAACAGTTTAAAATTTCATTTTTCTCAGTTTCATTAAATGTTCCAAATTAAGTCATCTGCATTCAATTCCTCTCTGCGAAGGGAGTTTTACAATTTCATCTGCAGTTAAGAGTGTTAACCTAGCAATACTTCATTAGGCTTTCTTCATCAAAATCATTGCTATCCCTGAAAATAAAGTCTGTTGAAAGATGTACTGACCCAATTTTGAATTTTCTCAAATGGTATTTTGTTAGATGTATTTATTTTTTCTGCAATGGTTTATAATATTTACCTAAATTATCAACTTATTATGTATAGATTCATTAATTGAAATATCAGCATTAAGATGGAATGTAAACAACATTTTCATTCGTGAAGGAATCAGGAAATTTTAGTTTGAAATTCTGAAGGAGTTGGGGAAGAATTGTTACATTGTTCATAATCACAACCTGACTTGACTCTAGCATCTGCTGACAAACTTGGGGAACTGTTTCGAGGTGTATCCTCATAAAAGCCAAGCTTTTGTTTTCGATTAAAATTTTTTTGATTTGGAATATCTAAAACAATGCATTTTTTGGGCAAAATCTGTAAGATATGCTATTTTTGAGACCAATTGGTTTGTGTGACAAAATAGATTGCCTTCATTTGTTTCCTATCCTATAAACTTTATATTCACAGCAGAGTGATAGGGAAGTGTGTTGTTGTTAAAAAAAATTAATAGCGAATTTTTTCAGTCTTGATACAAATGTTACCTTGTTCTCAGGTATTCTTTATTTTTTTCAAGAGCACTGGGTTGGATCAAACTGACATTTGCCCCAGTATCATTTCTGAAAACAACTGTCAGAAAATTTTAAGTCTATAATGGGTAAATTCAAATTATTGCTAGAATTGCATGACATGATAATAGCATCCTCATCTAATTTGTTTGAACTTCCTTTACATTTGTTTACCATTTCTTTAATTTATTTTTTATCCTTTTCTTTATTAGATGTGTTGTTTGAGACCTTTTGTTTCTTTTCTTTTATATTCACCTTTTTCTTTACTAATTTTGTTATTTGTTTTTAACAATCATCTCTTTGTTGGAACTGTTTTTATAACTGTTTTTTGCGTTTCACTATGATTTGTTGTATGTCTGCATAGCTATGTCAATTGCAAGAACCCCTAAGTTTAAATTCCTTCTGTGATAGGGATGATTTCTGTTATTTCTACCTGATGGAAATGGGCGAGACCTAGTATTCCCTGAAACCTCTCAGCAGGTAAGTTTCCTCTGTTATAGAATCTTTGTGGATGGTAGCTGAGGAACCTGCATTCTCGAGGAAAATACCAACATTCAGTCGTTTATATGACCTTTTCACAAATATGGCACTCCAATTTTAACATTTAATGCACTACTACCATGATCATTTCTGTTAAATGCACTTCTATCCCATGGATTCTACAAGGAGGCAGAATGGTTACCGACAGAAATTTGGTTAAGTTTTCAATCTTTTTATTGTTTAATTCTTCAATTTTTTACTACTCTCAAAATGCTTGGCCAACAAAATGTTAACCTCTGCTGGTGTGAAAACATTGCTTGAAGCAGCAGCAATATCATTGAAGGCAATTTCTGCATTACAAGCCTGCTTAACTGCTTCCTCAAAAGAAGAAGGACCCAAATCTTAACTAACCTGTGTCTACTAATGCTTCGGGTAAGTTCAAATTTTGAAAATTTCATTTTTTTCTGTTAGTAGCCTGCAAATTTCAGGATTTTACTGTTGCATGGCCAGAGTATCTGTGGCAGCATTTTGAAATTTCCTCTGCTAGATCCTTTACCGATTGACCTGGCTGCTTTGAACAGATTTTCATTAAATTTGTTTTGCAAGATTTTCAAAAGATGAATCTTGAAAATTTCTTTTTTTCTCAATAGACCCTACCAGCTCCTCAAAATTATTTTGCTGCTCATTGGAAATGTCATCGAATACAAAATTTCAGAGCTTTTCCTTTAGATGTAATTTTAGTGTTAGTAGTTTTTTTTTTTCAATGAGTGACCATTCCTCAAGGGCTGCCAAACTTTCCAATAGATCCAGAAGAAATCAAAATTTTCCTCAACCTCACCAGAAAAAACAATGCAATGATGCAGCCATACTGATTGTAAATTCTTTTGTTTTTTTAGGAGGCATATTTAAACATAAATAAATCGTCGTTAAATAGACAATCGCCCTTTTCATGCGCGCTGAACGAAATACAAAGAAATAAATACAAAATATACCAAATGCATACAAATAAACTTTCAGTAATAATATCATAAATTCAAAATGTGCTCTCACACCTTGGTGCCCAGTTCTCAACCTGAAAAGATTTACTTTAAGTCTTTTGTCCAAATGCTAAATTGTGGCAATAACACTATAAGCTGCAAAAGGAGCGCTAATATCAAAATGACACTGTGATCTATATAGTGGCAGTAACACTGTAGCTGCAAAAAAAGCATATCAAATGACATATGATCCTTTTTTTGGGTGACTAGCACATCAAAGGTAAGAACACAAGATCAAATGAAAAAAAACAACGCACTGTTTATTAACGACTTTCGCTCGTGACATTATTGTGAAACCACATATTCAATAAGCACTTTTGAACAAAAAAAACACGTGTTTGCATACATGTGAATTATATATAGTACTATTCAATATGTGCCAACATAATTTTACATCTTATATAAACAATTAGTTTATTTTGCAGTCAAAGAAAGAAATCTTACCGAGCGTAGCTACCAGAAGATCAGGATGAAAATATTACTTAGTCATCTATGGAGCCATTCACAAATGAGTTCTCTTCATCTTAACAGGATAGAAACGTGTGATGAACGATTCAATCACTAATCTGTCTTTAAAACACATTGTAGAAAAAATTCACTTCTGAAAACAGGAATCAAAAGGCGACATCATCCATATTCTTTTCTAGCAACACATACTCACACAAAACGTTCCATCAACTCTGTTGCCATACATAATGTGGCACCAAAACCTATTTTTGTTGGTCCAATTATATAGCACTGTCCCTGTAGTTGTCGGTCCAACTATAGCACACACTGTCCTGTTCTGATAAGCTTAAAAGATATTCATTATTTTCCGGAAACGACGATTTAAAATTTTTTGTATCATGGTTTCATGTAGCTACAGACTTAAAAGAAAAGAAATTCTTTTTGAGCTTACTTTGCTTTACCTCTATATACTTTGATTTCTAGATAATAAATAGTGAATTATTAAAAGTTATTAAAGTTAAAGTTATTTATACAGTTTCCTGTAGCCTTATGAAAGTATTTAATCAGGAATCAATGGAAGTATGGAAAAATGAATTTCGTTTAGATAGTTACCCAGCCTTTTTTAGCTTCATTACTAAGTTGTTAATAGAGGAAAAGAATTTTTTTAACACGTGCTGCTTTATACTCAAAATTAAAAACTAAAAATTAGATTTTTTAGATTTAAGTTTTAACTATTTAAAATACTTTCTTTCAGAAGAAATAATAATTATCCCTTTTTTACATTTGGTGTTGATATATACCTACAATATTTTACTCCAGAAGCCATTAAATGAAAAAATATATGAGCAACCTATGGACAAGTTATGCACATGACATTCTGCGGTGCATTTAGATAAACTATGCGGTTACGACTTACAAAATTTTCATTAAAATGTTTTATTTGATAAAACTTCAGAGGTAATTGCCAATAATTTCTGAAATATTTATAGCACAAAGTGATTTATGAACTCTTAAAAAGCAAAAATTGTTAATTTAATTGTCGTTACATTCTCTTTGCTTTTTTATTGAAGATTTTTTCCAGTGGGAATTTGAAATACATTTCTAGCTTGTTTCCTTGTAAATAAATTCAGACATATTTTGTTGTGTCATAAAATCCTTTGTTCATGTCATTTTGACATAAACTCAATCATTACTTCCCTTTATCTCGAAACATGCAGACCTCCTGAGACCCAGCGTCCTTGTAGAAGACACTAAGACACTTTTCCAAGCTTTACCACATTAATTCAAATGCTTCTAGATCTGTAGAAATTTTTGTAGATCTTGTCAATAGTTCTTAAAATTATTAGCTGAAACGAGTTTAGTTTCTTTTCTGTCTTAAAGGCATATGGAAAACGGAATATTCCTCATTGTATGCGCAAAACGAGTTATTACTAAGTCCATTTGTGAAAATTTCTTTACATCGTAATAAGTATCCGATAGGTTATCTTTTTTTAAAAGTACACTATTCGTTTTTGATATCTCTGGCTACTTGCAGAAAAAAGACTTAATATTTTGATTGTCTCCTCAGAAGATATAGGGGTATTTGATGAGTAATAATGAAATTAATACATTGAGAAGGCAATTTTAACGCATTCTTCATAACTTGAATTAGTTTTAAGAAACGTAGGGTATGTTGTTCCCCAGGAATATTGATCTTATCTGTCTATGAAAATGCGGAAACTTATTTGCAATGTCTTTAAAACTTTTTCGCGATTGATATAATAATAATATGTATTTACGTTTAACGGCAATATTTATAATGAATTTGTAGTCTATTTTTTTTTTTGTGATAAAAAATTTCTTCTAGATTATTAAAACAACTATTAAATTCTAGTTCTTTTTTTCCAAAATAATTAGGTACTTTTCCGTGTATATTAAGTATCAATAAATAAAAATTTGTTGTTATTTACTGGAACATACGTCTGCAGGAGAAACTAATTTTCTAAAAAAATAGAAATAATATTTTTCTAGAGCAGAATTTTTTTGAACATTTGATGAGAACCTATTTTGTATGTTTGGGTTTCCTAATGGGAGTACATGAAATATTAATGAAATTTAAAATTCAAAATTTGTTATTGGGTTTAAGGAGGGTAATATCTAAGCACAGAGGTTCGATTATGTAATATTATTGCAATGGATCGTTTAATTTTACAAATTTTTGATTCTAATTGGTGTGTAGATAACTTTTTTTTATCTTACGAAGGAGGGAATATGGAAAAACAGAATAACACTCTGGGAACTTTTTTCCGTCATGCACAAATGTCAATAAGAAGAAGAGAAGGTAATTGGATCATAGCGGTAACAACCATCATATGAGGAAATTCTGTTGGCTCTGCCGTAGCAATAAAAAAATGAATGTAAAGTGGAATTTCAAGCATTGCTAGGTCCTGCCTGGAGTTTTCAAGTAAGGACAAAAAGAAGAAGTGTGCGATTGCTGGTCGAAGGATCAGAAGAAGCGGAACAATGTAAAACGAAACGCGTGCTACAAGGCGCTGTTTAATTAAGTTTAGAAAATATTTTTTAATCCCGAGCAATAACATCAGGTTTATATTTAATCAACGCGTTCAGTTGAACAACCATTTCACAGAACCCGGGAAGTTAAACTAATGTAATTATTTTTAATCTATCGTATACATATTTAATAACCTTGAAGATCCCTGTGCGCCATCACAAATGAATGACTGGCTACGCATTCTTAATGTGGTCTCTGTGTGTGTCCTGCAAAGCTGGAATAGTTGAGGCAGTAGCCTTGACCTACCATCACTGGGGTTAAGCATGTTATTGGGAGGAAAAACCTTTAAACTTTCAGTACCACGTTCTCAGATCTGAGAGACCTTCAAATATTCAGCGACATATTAAACACTCACCCAATCTAGATAGCCATACGTCGAGGATTGGATATTTACTTCATTTCACATTATTTATTCAGGAGCTCTACTGTCTGTTAGAAATTACATAGGTAGTTTAAGTTATTACAGAATTATTTATTGTTCAGCCATAGCAAATAAGGACAAAAGATCTGACTTGTCCGAAAGATTCCTGTTAAATAACAGTTAATGAATTTTATATTGATCTCAATGAGTGTATGAATACGGTTCCAATTAGAAAATGCGCTAATTTATATGATTACTGTACCGCAAATGAGTGATACTTGCTTTAATATATATTTTTTTTCGTCTTTACTGCCAATGCGCTGGATATTTTTGGATGTAGCTAACCATACTACTATATTTCTCAGCTCTCACTGTGTAGCTATTTTGTATATATCGATCGAATTCCTGCTTAAAGTCTGTCAGGAGGTATTGTGCTCCCATAATTATTTATCGTAAAGATTAAATAAAATATCTTAATTCGAATTTATACCAATTAGCTGAATTTGCCTTTTTATATATATTATTTAAGATGGTATTTTATAACTATCTCCTTCTCCATCACTAAACATTTCGGATTCTTCGAATGGAATTATTCAGGAAGAGCTAACAAATTTTTATCAACGGTAAAAAAAAAATAAAGAGTTTCAGATCTGACTTTTTGCTTTTGCTTTCCTTCCAAAAGTAAGGGAATTATTTTTTTTTCTTGAACTGCAAAAATTTAGATAAATACACTACCTTTATCTTTGTCGCCGCTTTCGCCAGCCGACAATATTACTTCCATTCAATCCTTATCACGCCATTTTGATATTCATGGATCCTTTAACAAGTAATTTCAACTTCAAATATACGTTTTGCTTGTGTTTTCCTTCAGTACCTTTTACCTGTTCTGTTCATTGTTTACTTGAACGTCCCTAATGAAGTAAAGCAAGCTTTGTGTGCATCTAACACTGTTAACAAGTTATAGGCAATAGTTTTAATCATATCTAAATCTGTCCATTATCATCGATATCGATCGTCTCGATGGACTCTGTCGCGAGTCATCCTGTGGATCGCCTAAGAATGCTGATCAAAATCTGTCGATCGATCGATTCTATTCTCGTCAAATACTGCTGGGCTTTGTTTTAGACCTTTTCACCAATTAACTTCTGAAATATTTATCGTACAAAACTATTTTACATAACATTAATGGAGCATAAATTGTTTTTTTATAAATGAACACCAGATTTAATTGTTGTACTGTTTTCTACATTAAAAAATGCTTTAGAATTCATTTTAAACTAATTTGTAACAATGCTTTCTATTGTCATAAAATCAATTCAAACTAATTTGTAGTTCATGAAATATTTTATTCATTAACAACCACTGCTAAGTTATGATAAAAAAAATATTGCTTGCAAAGAGCTTCTTATCTTGGTGTTATTTCGTAGAACGGACTTAACTTCCGGTTTTCCGTAAATTTTAATATGCACCCCAAATATCCAATGACGTTAGTTTAGTTACTTCGCACGATTTTCGATTAAATTTGGCGAATTTTGATCTTAATCAATTAGTACAGGGCGTAGCGACCGCATTAAGAAGTAAGATGCCGAAGATGCCAGTTTAGGGATTGCGGACAAAACATTACTGGATTTATAAAAAAGCAAAATATGATATGGGACCGTAAAAATAATACAGGTCCCGACGGCCTTTGCGCTTGTAAGCAAATGGCATGGGTAAAAAAAAACTAATTTTCCCTGGGCATAACCACGCTGAGCCACTGACCATGTTGACAAAACATAATATGTTTGTGTCACTTCTTATCAGATACATGGGAGTCACCCGTACCATCTTCAGGGCGCCGCTTAGAAATGAGTTAAAGCCTCTTATGATGAAGGATAGGAGGAGAAAAAATCTTATTATAACGCGAGCGCCACTTACCTCGGTACGCCAATCCAAATTTGTAGGAATCTTTGGATGTTAACCAGATCTATTTGCTACCAGAAGGAGAGGTCTACAAGAGAAAAAGAAGGGATGTTCTTCGGGCAGGCACAAACTGCAAAATTGAATACGGGGCATAAAAGCATAGATATGGTAGAGGGATGATATATAGGCTTGTTGTGTTGTCTCCATGTAATGGGTGGGATTCAGATGTAATTCAAATGTTATCAGACTTTTGTGAAATGGGTTCAAAATAAGGAGACAATAATAGGGGTTAGCAGGTTGTATTGTAGATTCACAAAGGTACAGAGAAGACTTGAGAGAATGGCAAAACCTTTACAGTGAAAAAACAGTTTAATTTAAAAGTTCTATATATAAGTACTTAGACTTCAAACTATTTCTGCCCCAAACAACTTTTTTTCTTTGGTATATAATCACGGCTTGTATATTTCTAAATAAAATTACTTGCATGCCTTTGAGATTTCGTTTACCAATTTCATAGAAAAATAAATGCAGAAACAAGAAAAGAAGAGTAAGCAATGGAAATAAAGCACATTTAGTATTTATTCATTTAAATCTTTTCTGTGATATGGTTTTAATTGATTGCAGAAATGGAAAGTACTATTGAAAATAAGTCCTAAAAAATAATTTTAGAAATTTTATTTAAAGAAGATGATAAAAAACTAAAGCAATTTAAATGATATCATCAAAAAATAGAATTTGCTAATTTTCAGTTGATGTAAAAATATTTTGTCTATAATATTTTCGGAGTTGCACAAAGGAAAACGACAAAATTTCGCTTAATTTTTTAAAATTCAAAGAATTCTAATCAAAATTTCAAAAATAGCTGTGGTGATTACAACCTCAGGTATGTTTGTAAATGATCTTCAATAGCTCAAGGTCCAGCTGTCGTCTGTAGAACTTTTAATACACACACACATTCTTCTTTATTATAAGTAGACACTATAAAACCTGATGTGTTTATGGAAAAAACACTAGCGACTCACAGCTTCACTGCCTTTTTTCGTTTAAATACTGCATATAGATTAGTGAGACATGATTTTAAACAAGAAAATCACACATTTAAGTTCTAATATTTTGCGCAATTTTGTAGTGACATTTACTAATTTTGGCATAAAATTTTCACCACAACTATATGTGATATGATACCTTTCTAAATAAAGTTTCCATTCCTACAAGAAGGTATTTTACAATTTCTTGAGACGCCGATTGAAGCTCGCACTTATGAAAATAACTATCTTAAACTTACACAATAAACTTGGAGAATTCTGATTGGTGAACTATGCTGCCAAAGTGGCGAGATGAATTGGCGAAATCGATGCAGTTCTTTGGACTGGGGACTCAGTCAAGGTTTTTCCACATACAGAATGTACAGTGAAGTAATGATTCACGATTTCTCTCGAAAATGAAGGATAGAGACGGGGAGGCGAGAATTGATAATGTATCTAGGGGTCGTGAGTTTTCATATAAAAAAAATTAGCAAAATCAGTCTATCAGAACTATTCCATTGTGAGAAACCACAGAGCTGGTGACACAGTCAAAAAATGACTATTACATAACAAATTTAATAGAATAATAACTAAATTAAATTCCAAAATTAAATCATAACATCATTAAACACGCTAGCAGTAAGAAGATACAAAAAAGAAGAGAGTGAGCAGAAGTAATAATCGTCTTTAACCCTCTGACTCCTAGCGGCCCTCAAAATCTTACTACCTTTGTATACGGAGGTTTTGTTGACATATGGATTCGTGAAATGGACTCGTCCGCCTTCTCCCTTTTTCTCCTCGCAGTTGGTGGTCGAAAGCGCACTGAAGTGTGGCCCAGGGGTAGAGAATGGGGTCGCTAGTTGAATGATACAGTCCTCGATGGAGAACATAATGGGATTTTTTCAATTGTTACCGCGATAGTAGGGGTTTATAATATTTTTGTTTTTCATGTAATTTTGCTCAATATATTCAAACAATTTATTTAATTATAAAATAATGTGGAGCACCGTAGTCAGGAAATGAAATTTGTCATGGCTATTTATATTCCTTTTACGAGCTATTTGATAAACTTTTGGATTGTAATTCTTCACAATTCTTTTTCACAAAAATGGTATCCCTTTTAAGAGAGATAAATTAACCTGTTGCATCCTAAACTGGTAACCTTCAGAAATGACTAAGAATAAAAAGGGAATATTTAGAACATCCCCTTCGGAATTCAGTTGTGTGCTGTTCAATCCACACTGAACAAGAGAAAATAGGCTCCTTTACAAAGCAAGGCTCCCAATCCTATAGCAAAATCTCTCTGACACATATTTACCACTCCTTCCTAGATAAATGATTCTGAAAGAGAATGTAAAGGCCAGATGTAGCGTTTTCTTTCCTTGGTCATTTTTAACGCTAATTATAGTGACATTCGGTGATTGATTTGATGGTACATTTTGTAATGATAATGCAACAGTTTAACAGACTTCTTTTCGCATAGAGAGACATATGTTTCTGTATGAAAAACACACCCTTCTTTCTTAGACTAGGGGAGAAATATAAACAATTTTAAGGGAATTTATTTTTGAGGAAAACGCAAATGTTTGTAAGAAAAAAAATAGAATTGCGAACGTCTATATTTCCTTTGTACGAAAAAAGATAAACTAGAAAATTGAGAGTACTGTAAGTGATTTATATATAGAGTATAATATAGATGGAATTTAGTAAATGGATTTAACAAACAAACAACTGATACACCATTCATTATATCTCACGATAGTTGATTCGAGATTCAAGTCTTTGTGATTAATTGAATTTCAACTAGTATTTTTAATGCCTAATTTATAAGAAAAGAATTTTTTATTAAATAAAAAGAATATAAAATAATGTAACTTATCAGCAATATAAGCAGCAAACTCAGAAAGTAGTAAATCTACTGTGTTAGATTAGGTGGGTTTTACCATATTTTAGAATTGTTTGAGGTGAAATATTTTAGTCGAAGCCATTTTTATTTTTTTCTAAATGTTTATTTGGCCGGTAAAAATTCGGTCAAGTTTTTGATTTTTTTCATGAATTTTAATTTTTGAGATTGGCTAAAATTTAATGAATTGACTAAACAATGTTTCCGACAATTTCCAATTTTCCAAATAATAAATCAGTTTGGAAAGCTTTTAGAGTGAATGCGTTTTAATTATTGGTCCTTCAAATGTCACGTAGAAAAACATAAATCCTTACCTTTTTCTAAAAAACGAAGTTAAATCACTGATATATGATTTTATAATATGACTCCTTATCGCTTAGATATAAAATTTAATGTCTTTATTTAACACGTTATTGACCAAACCATTTACAGCATAGTTTTAAGAAAAAAAAATTTAATAAAAACAGTTTTTAAATGTACACTTTTCTTTAGATGTATATAAGGGAAAAATCATTCTATTTTAATTATTCCTTATCTTTCTTAATTCATTATTATAAATATTATGTAATCTTGAAATAATTTTTAACACAAATTTGCAATTATGAAACACCTCTTGTAAGGAATTGAAATTTAGTTCAGTTAATCGATTAATTTATAATTAAGTTATAAAAATATAAAAACTGTTGTACTGTCATCGAGAAGAAAAATTACAAGAAATTTTAAAAATCAAGTACATCACTAATAAAATTTAGCACAGCTTGCGAGTGTTTTGTTTTTGTTTGTTTATATTTAAAATCTTGAATCCTTCAATCAAGCCCAGTGAATCAAAAAATTACATATTCATGAGTAAATCATTTTAATTATATTTTCTGGAGTAAAAGTTAACCCGTTTTAAAGTAATCATTGTTAATCTATTAACGTACAAACTGATATTTGTCTTCATTACAAGAAATTCGAAAAAAAATCTATTCTAATAAATGAATTTCTAAGAAATTTAAATTTTTAAACTGTATAAAAATATTAAGCTTTAATATTTTTTCATTCAAATAAACACAGATTTAGTTAAAAACTTAACAGGTTACAATTATTTCAGAATCTTATTTTGAAAGTTCAGCGTGTAATTCTTTCTGAAAACATTTGAAGCTTCCCGCAGGCGAAATCAATTCATCACTGTCAGCCATGAATAGCAGCCGTTTCCCCTCCCCGAGGAAACCCTTGTGAAAAATTCGCTTTACTACCCAAACCCCTAGTTTGACCCTTGCCCGCCCGAAAATCCGCCTGGATCGTATAGAACCTACCAAGCCGGCTGGGGCGGGTGTCGTAGTGAGAGTGTTTTAAGTACTCCAACAGGCTGCTCGCTATTGTTTGATAGTTGAGATCAGAAAGAGGGATGATCCGATCTACATGCAAATACAACTCGAGATATCGCCAGATGCCGCGATGATGTCACAATCTACATTTCAAAACTATTTTACTTTGTATACTTTCTTGCAAACTTTTGTTTTACATTTAATGGATATTGGAAAGTAGTACATTTTGAAATAATTAATCGAGTTGGTAAAAATGTTTTAAAATCAATGGCGAAATAGTATTATGAAGCCGCGAGCAATAAAATAAATAGTGATATCTGCTGAATTGCACATTGTCTCAAACAATAAAGTAGTTAGGTTTGGGTTAAGTGTTTATTTTGCATTATGAGAACGACGGTACTGAACTTCTGTACCTTCTAGTAGAATATAAAATAAGTCCGGTATAAAGTAATTTGTGAAAACGAAGAAAATTCTGTAATATCTTTCCGAAAATACCTAATTTATTCATTAATCTAAGAATGAGTATAATATTTTTGGCTGTACAGAAATACCTTGTGTTTCCTTATATTCGAGGTGTAGCTAGGAAATAACCTGGAAATTTATGTTAGAGAGGAGAAACAAGCAAGTCAGCCATAAAAGACCAATGACCGTATTACCTCTCCTCTTCTACCATCTCCTTTACACCGAATATATTGCTCAATTAGGCTGTAACCTTACTTAGAAGCAGTTCGTTCTTGTATGCTGCGTCACAAAAAATGCTAAGTGTCGGTAGGAGCAGCGTCTTAACGTAAAATTCCTCTTTATAGTTGGTAAATCGAAAACAAAACTCGTTCGCTGTCGCAACAAATGTGTGGACATGAGACTTTGTCTCGTACACTAGCTTTCGATTGATTTAGTTGCTGAAAAAGTGAAGGTAACAATCCACGTCCTGGATGACCAAGTCCGACAAGAGTTTTCGACACCAAAGGAATTTTATACATTGATTTGGTACCTGAAGTTTAAACAGTCAATCAATAGCATCACACAAGTGCTTTTACCACTCTACGAGAACGGATAAGGAGATGGCGACCTGTTCTGTGAAAAAAGAATCCATTGCTTCTTCACTAGGATGATGTTCCAGCCCAGAGGTTCTGTGTCTACCAAGGCGTTTATGGCCAAGAAAGGTTTACCCATCGTAGAATGTAAATAGTATTCATATCATCTCGAACCATGAGAATTTTTTTTCACCCTTTTCAGTTAACTGCTAAAAGAAATTAGAAATGAAACGATAATTGTTACGAATACAGAATCGAGAGGAGTGATGAATGGACTTACAGAAATTGGCCTGAACCATTACTTTGGTAATTGGAATATTCGTATTGTACGGTATTGTTTAAAATTTATTAGGAATCGATGGCAATTTAATGAAAAAAGAGGCAATAAATATATTAAACAAGATCACTTTATAATGCTAGGGTGTTTCCGACTAATGGTCCAAATACATTTGTCTCTTTCCATGCTTCAGTCCAATCCGACGGACTAATAAGCTACAACAATTGGCACAAGACATTGACATACATAGTCTTAATTTTGTGTTCATCTTTAAACCATGCGCAGATTGGCAGTGAGATTCTGCAAATGTTGTCAAATAGCACTGCAATCAGTTATATAAAAAAGTCGTAATCGTTGCTCGTCTCCCTAGATAAAGGAGAAAAATCAGAATTTGATTGAGTTATAATACACCACTTTTATAGTTAAAAGCAGTGCTTTTTATATATAAAACATATGAAACTTACAGAACCTATTAAAATCATTAAATTTCAAATTATATATATAAATCTTTGCTTTAAAAATAGTGGTAGTTCATTCAGTAGTTGTTTTTCGCACAGCTGTTAGATGTAGTTTTCTCGTATTCTCTTCTTCCAAGAATGGACCATTTTGTAGTTTAATTACCTTTGGAACTTTAGCAGTGGTTAAAAACACACGAATAAAATATTTCATGAAACTTCAAATTAGTTTGAATTTGATTTTATGACAACAGAAAGCATTGTTACAAATTAGTTTAAAATGAATTCTAAAGCATTTTTTTAAATTGTAGAAAACATTGTACAACAATTAAATCTGTACCATTTATAAAAAACAATTTTATGCTCATTAATGTGATGCAAAAATAGTTTTTGTACGATAAATATTTCAGAAGTAATTGGTGAAAAGCGTCTAAAAACAGTTCATGTTTCATTAATTAATTAAGTAAATAAAAATCTAATTCGAATTTTAACATAATTTTTAGGACGTTAGCTCCCTCTTGTGCTTATCCAACAGTGAGCTAAATTTGGTTGCAGTAAGTCCAACGGTATTGGCGTGTATATTCTTTTAATCAACATGTTTTAATTCGGTTAACATGTTGCAAGCCGTAAAATGTGCCGCGCTATTTTCATATTGAAATGGAATGCGTATTTTGCATAAGGAATAAAAGCGAACTTATTGCCTATGACTTACAATTAGTGTTAGATGATGCATGCAGTTCCTTTACTTCATTAGGGACGTTCAAGTAAACAATGAACAGAACAGGTAAAAAGCTACTAAAGGAACACGAGTTAAACGTATATCAATCACCATTTGAAGTTTAAAATTACTTTGTTAAAGGATCCATGAATATCAAATTATGGATAAGGGATTGAATGGAAGTAATATTGTCGGCTGGCGAAAGCGGCTAGACAAAGATATAGGTAGGCGTTTATCTAAAATTTCTTTCGCAGTTCAAGAAAAAAAAATAATTCCTTTTATTTTTTTTGGAAGGAAAGCAAAAGGTGTTTGATCTGAAATCCTTTATTTTTTTACCGTTGATAAAAATTTGTTAGCTCTTCCTGAAATAATTCCATTCGGAAGAATCCGAAATGTTTCGTGATGGTAGCGAGATAAGTTATGCACCATCTTAAATAATATATATAAAAGTAAATTCAGCTAATTATATAAATTGAATTGCGATATTTTATTTAATCTTTTACGATAAATAATTATGAGCACAATAATTCTGAGCTCTTAAACAGGAATTCGATCGATATATACGAAATACTAACAATATGGATATGAGCGAGAAATAGGTAGTATGGTTAGCTACATCCAAAATATCCAGCGCATTGGCAGTAAGACGAAAAAAATATATATATTAAAGCAAGTATCACTCATTTATGGCCAGTAATAATAAATTAGCAACAGTATCTAATTGGAACTGCATTCTTACACCATTGAGACCAATATAAATGATCTATTAACTGTTATTGCACAGGAATCTTTCGACAAGCTAGATCTTTTTGTTCTTATTTGCTATGGTTGAACAATAATCTCTGTAATAACTTAAACTAACATAATTTCAATACATTATGAGCTCTGAATAAATACCGTGAAATGAATAAATATCAATCCTTGACGTGTATGGCTATCTAGATTGCGAGTACGACATGTTGCCGAATATTTGAGAAGGTTCTCAGATTCTTTATAACGTATATGCTCAGTTTAAAGGTTTTTCTCCCAATAACGAGTCGTTTAACTCAGTGATGAGTAGGTTAAGCACATGAAGTTCTCATAACTATTCCAGTTTTGCAGGACACACAGAGACCACATAAAGAATGCGTAATATCCAGTCATTCATTTGTGATGGCGCACAGGGATTTTCAAGGTTATTAAATATTTATGTATACGATAGATTAAAAAAAAATACTACATTAGTTTAACTTCCCAACTTCAGGGAAATGGTTCAACTGAACGGTTGATTAAATAATAAACTCGATGTTATTGCTCGGGATAAAAATATTTTCTAAACTTAATTAAACAGTTGCATTGTAGCATCGCGTTTCGTTCACATTGTTCCGCTTCTTCTGATCCTTCGCGCGACCAGCAACTGCACACTTCTCTTCTTTTTGTCTCCTTACTTTGAAACTCCAGGCAGGAATATAGCAATGCTTGAAATTCCAATTTACATTCACTTTTATTGCTACGGTGACAAAAGAATTTCTTTCATATGATGGTTGTTACTGCCATGATCCAATTACCTTTCTCTTCTTATTGCCATTTGTGTGCATGACAGAAAAAAAACCGCAGAGTGTTATTTCTGTTTTTCCATAAGTCTCTCCCTTCGGTAAGATGTGAAAGGTATCTTACACACCAATTAGAATCACCTAAAAATTTGTGAAAATTAAACGATCCATTGCACAATATTACATAATCGAACCTCTGTGCTTAGATATTACCCTCCTTAAACCCAATAACAACTTTGAATTTTAAATTTCATTAATGTTTTCACTAATAGGTTCCAAAATACGTTGCAAATAGGTTCTCATCAAAATGTTCAAACAATTGTCGAAAAAATATTTCTATTTTTTTTAGAAAATTAGTTTCTCTTACAGACGTATGTTCCAGTAAATAACAAATTTTTATTTATTGATACTTAATATGATAATTTGCAAAAAGTATATAATTATTTTGAAAAATGAACTAAAATTTTAATAGTTGCTTCTAATAATTTGAAGAAATTTTATCATAAAAAATAGATTACAAATTCATTCTTATAAATATTGTTAAACGTAAATACATATTATATCAATCATAAAAAAAGTTTTAAAGACATTGCAAATAAGTTTCCGCATTTTCATAGACAATCTGATAAGATCAATATTCTGGGGAACAAATTACACTCCTACATTTCTTAAAAACTAATTCAAGTTTATGAAGATTGCGTTAAGAGTGCCTTCTCAATGTATTATACCTTCAATAGTTACTCATCAAATACCCCATATCTTCTGGAGGAGACACCAAAATTATTAAGTCTTTTTCTGCAAGTAGGCAGGAGATATCAAAAAACGAATAGTTTAAAATAGAATACTTTAAAAAGATAACCTATCAGATACTTATTACGATGTAAAAGAAATTTTCTTAGACACCAGTGTCTCATCGACACTGGTGTCTTCAGTTTCACTTTCACCTAGTTGATGGAAGACACATGGAAGAAGAGAAATCTTTTCATATCTGAAAATGATAAGAAGTTCAAGGGAAACTTGGAATACCCGGATAAAATTATTAATCTAGAGACTCCATTTCAATTTGTAAAATATTTTTTGACTGATGAACTGTTTCAGAAAATTTTGGACGAAAGCATGCTGTATGCTTTTCAAAAAGACCCAAATAGTGCATTCCAGATTACAAAAACCGACCTACAGAAGTACCTTGGAATTTGTCTGCTTACATCTGTAACTCAAAACTCTAATGTGCGTGATTTCTGGAATGATGTAGTTGGTATGGAGCTTGTGAAGAATACAATGTCGTTAAACAATTTTGAAAAATTTAGATCTAATCTCCATTTTAATAACAATGAAAAAGAAGTACGCAGAGGTGAACCAGGTCACGATAAATTGTTTAAAATCCGCCCAGTTATTAATTCCCTTCTTGAAACTTTTTCATCTGTTCGTTTTGAAGAGTCCTTGTCCATTGATGAGCAAATGTGTGCAACTAAAGTTAAACATCATTTACGACAATATATGAAGAACAAACCCCACAAATGGGGTTACAAACTCTTTGTTCTCTGTTCCACATCAGGATTTGCATACAACTTTGAAATCTACAGTGGTCAAGAAAACAGTCCTGAGTCGCGTTTGCCAACAGAACCAGATCTTGGTGCAAGTTCAAATGTTGTTGTAAGACTTACAAGGGACATTCCAAAGCACATGAATCACAAATTGTACTTCGATAATTATTATTCATGTGTTCCATTACTTGTGTACTTGCACAAACAGGGGATTCTCTCATTAGGTACAGCACGCAGGAACAGAATTCCTAATTGCAAACTTCCTACAGAGAAGGAACTAAAGAAGTTTCCACGGGGTTCATCTGATGAATTTGTAACAAATGTGGATGGTGTTGATGTATCCTCTGTAATTTGGAAGGACAATAGATGTGTCGTATTTCTGTCAACATTCACTGCCAAGATGCCAGAAAAGAAGGTAAAGCGCTTTGAGCGATCAACAAAAACTCATAAAGAAGTTGACTGCCCAGAAGTCGTCACTGTCTACAATAAACACATGGGTGGAGTTGACTTGTTGGACAGTCATTTAGGTCGCCATAGGATTAGAATGAAGGCTAAAAAGTGGTACTTCAGGCTCTTTTACCATTTGATTGATCTAGCTATAATAAATGCCTGGATCTTATATAAAGAAGTTTCATTACAAAAAGATCCCAAAGCTAAAGTTTTGAATCAAAAGCTTTTCAGAACTGAAGTTGCAGAGATATTTTGTAAAATGGGAAAAAGTGGCGCCCTAAAGAGAGGACGACCAAGCAACGAAGTGCAACGACAATTGGAAACAAAGAAAAAATGTCCCAGGGTTGTAGTACCACCAAAGGATTTGAGACAAGATGCAGTAGATCACTGGCCAAATTGGAATGGTAAAAGAAATCGATGCAAAATGCCTGGTTGCAATGGATTCACTTATGTGTCATGCACAAAATGTCTCGTATTTCTATGCTTTAATAAAGACAAAAATTGCTACCAAAATTTCCATATTTAAAGCCACATAGTTTGGCAATTGTTATTCATTATATAATATATATTTATTATAAAATAAATACATATTGTTTAAGCAATATCTTCGTTATGTAATTTTATTAAACTGGTAGAATGTAAAGAGTTTTGTGATTTTGTACGCGTTGTAGCAGATATGCAACATAAGAAAAAATTAACATATTACGCAAAAAATAAGTATCTGATTTTTTTCATTATTTTTCCTGTGTTATAAACCTTGTTTAGAATTAAATATAATTTTTTTGAAAGAAAATAAAAAATCATGCATTTAAGGGTTAATAGTCTTGGTAAAGACTTTTCCACATTAACTGCGTCTCTTGTTTTCCGCCGAGTCGTTTTCAATCTAATACGTTACATCTGATAGTTTCCTCGTAAATTATGGTGCAAAATAATTCTTAAATATTTTTTCAGTTAAACATACTTTCCTAATCGATTTGAAAACCCTCACAAATTTTCCATTACCCCAAAATTCTCATTTCCCTTAGCAGTATATAAAAACATTTTAGTTTCATTTATCGATTTTCTGTAAATACTAACTAGAAAAAGTCCAACTAACAGAAATATGGCTAATCGGACGAAGGTCAGGACTAAATTCCGAAAAAGAGCTTATCTTGCAAATTGCGTGTCATTGCTTTCCGTAGTAAAATCGTCCAAAAATGCTAGTGTTGGTTTTTGAAATGAGCAGTAATTATCACCTTGTAATTGCGTATGATAAAAACACAGTGCAAAATGATTTTCCTACAAAGGCCTCAGTGACAGGTACTTAAACCTAGAGTTCTGTCTGTTTATATAGCTCAGTTGTGATATTGTTTTTGCCATGTCACTGGCTAGCATGAGAATTAAGGAACATTCTAACTACTTTCCCATTGAATGGATTGTGAATATTTTAATTACTAATCTCTTAAAGACATAAACATGATAAACGCAAACTATTGTTAATGCAGAAATCAGGTTTAAAATGGATCAGAAATTCACATAGATAAGATATTGTATACCAGCGATTTGCACGGTACAAGTTGAAGGTAGTTGTCTTGAACTGGAGTGAACCACGGTTATTATGACATGCACGCTAAAAATGGCTTCCTGGGTTAAAGGTGGTGGGTTTGGTTTTAACTATTTCCTTGTCCGCCCGATTCGAGGCAGTGTTTGCATCTCTGATCTTGTAAGCGTAACCCTATCGAAGCTTGCCATAGTTAGTGTCGAATCGTTGATCGTGTTAAAGTGTTTCGTCTGAATGAATGAATTCTTGATGAAGAACAGTAGCACTGTTTGCACACGACATTATTCACATGATCTAGAATCAAGATAAAAGGAAAGAGAAGAGGATGTCTCAACAGATTTTATATCAAACGCAATTGCTACTAGTTCGCTGAAAGCAGCACTATGCTACATAGAGAAAAAAACTCTGCCTCTACAACGACCGACTTGATGTCTATGTGGCGCTGGCGCGAAATCACATCGTCAAGCAGGTTTGTTCCTTACGCAAAAGAGTATAACCGTTTATGATTCTATTAATTAAGGTGCTGTATTTAGACTTAATATTATTTCAAATGTTTTTTTTAAAGTTAGGAATAAACATCAGTTTTGTTTCTGATTCGTAATAGTTATTTTCCTTCATTTTTAACAAATTTTTTGGAAAACTGGAAAAAGTTGTTCACATAATCCAAATTCCTAATTTCTTATCTCGCCCGAATATACTCGTAATGTGCTAAGTGAAGTCTCTTTCCCACCAACATTGTTAATATAATTTTCTAATTATTTTTATGCGCAATTTTTGTATAGCAAAAAGAATATAGAAAAAAATATACTCCTATTTTTCATATTCACGGAATTAGTACTGATGATAAAATTTAATAGCGTTTTTCTCTCGCACATACTTCCTTAAGCTTAGTTCGCTCAAAGAGTCAGTGATAAAGTTGAGGGGAAAATATATAAGTAACATTTTCAGCCTCTTCAGAACTCGATAAAATATAACAGTTTTAATCCAGATTACGGTATTATTCATCTGATTAAATGCGACAAAGATGGAGTACTTAGAAGAAAATATTCCACAAGTGTTCTACAAATGAAAATTGTAAGAATTTTTAATGGTTTATACAAAAAATAAATCAGTGGAATGAGTTTAAAAATCACAAGTACCAATGGGATAGTATTTAGATTCTGTCAATACTCTAATTCCTCTTTAATAACATTTTTAAAGACTCTACGATGCATATAAAGAAAACTTGATATAACAACAAATTTAGTTGAACCAATCTTGAGAAACAATATTTATTTTCCACAGCTTATAATTTTCATTTATTGCTGATTCTCTTTAAATTAAAAGAAAATTGGCAGTGAACTTCTGTAATTAATTGCCTTAAAGTGGCGCTGAAATCATTTAGCAAATATAAGATTGGACTCAAAGGATTCTTTCCCGAGTTACATGCAGTCGCAGTGTTTCTGGTTTTGCTATAACCCATTGCTTTTTATATTTAAAAGCAGCTCTTTATTAAAAAAATATTTGTTCGACTTTCAGAAATTTATGTTTAAAATTTACATGTCTATATTTCGAAATGTTTTATTTATAAATAGTGGTAATCAATACCAGTTGCTAAAATCCTCTTTGCTTTTGCGAATGCACTATTCGAAGTTGTTTAAAAGAAGGGTCATATGAAAAATGGAAGGGGAGATGTTTACATTTTGCTTAGAAGTATATAGAAACATTTTATTTTCATTTATTGATTTGCTGTAAGAACTAATTAAAAAAAGACCTATTAACAGAAACTTAGCTAATCGGACAAAGTTCACGCCTTAACAAATAATTACGAATAAGCGCACATCTTACAAATTTCCTGTCACTGCCTTCCGTTGTAAAATTGTCAAAAACGTCTAGTGTCGGATTTCTGAAACGAACATTATTTACCTTGTTTTAATGGACCTTATGCATGTGACGTCACATCCTCCGACACGTGACCTGCCGGAGGCAGTCATTGGTCAGTCTTAAACAGCTGACTCAGAACTGCTTTTATTTCTGAGTCGCTTATAGGCCGATCGCTTTGTTTATTCCTCCACAGCTGTTTCTTTATACTCTCGAACCCAAACGGTGCATAAGGTCCATTACATATGATGAAAACACAGTTCAAAATTATTCTCCTAAAAAAGCCTCAGCGACAGGTAATTAAATCTAGAGTCATATTTGCTTAAATAGCTTAGTTGTGATATGGATTTTCCCATTTCGGTGGCTAACATGGGGATTAATAAGCATTTTAATTGCTTTGCCATTGAATGGATTATCAATATTTTAATAACTAAGATGGAAAAGACATCAACATTACAAATACAAACTGATTACAATGAAGGTATCATGTTTAAAATGTATCTGGAATTCATACAGATAAGATATTGTAAAAGAGCGATTCTCACGTTACAGTGGAGCCATAGGCAAACAAGTTGAGGTTAGTGATCTTGAGATGGAGTGATTCACGGTTTCTATGACAACGCGCGCTAAAAATGGGCTTCCTGGGTTAAAAGCGGCTTGGTTGGTTTTACATGTTGCCTAGTCCGAACGAATCGAGTCAGTCTTTGCTTCACTGATCTTGTATGTGTAGCCTTAACGAAGCTCGTAATGGTTACATTATCTCAAAGTGTTGATCGGCTTGAAGTGTGTATCGTGTGAGTGAATTAATTCCTGTTGAAATACAGAATCACTGTTTTCATACGGCATTGTTCCAATGGCCTAGAATCAAGATAAAAATAATCTCGAGGAAAGTTAAAAAGATGTTTCTACGGATCTTGTATCACTCGAAAATGCTGCCAGTGTGCTTGAACTAAAACTACGCTACGTAAAACAAAACGCTACCGCTACACCGGCCAAAGTGATGCTCATGTGGCGCTGGCACAACATCGCATTATCCAGCATGTTTAGTTCTTTACTTAAAAAGTGGATAACCAATTTTGCTTCTACTAATTAACCTTCCAGCGGGCGAGCTATAATTTTTTACACGAGCGTGTGCGTGTCGTACTTTTTAAGACACAATAATTTTTTTTCATTTTTACTATGGCAGTTGTATATTATTTCATAATACTAGGTAAGATACACTATCAGAAAAACAACACTTTTCATCAAGGTGAAAATTAATTTTAATGGTATGCGCAAAAAAAATTATACTAGAAATTCATTGAAGTGAAATTTAAGAATAATATTTTATAAAGTTAACACAATATATAATAAAATATAGTACAAACTAAGATTGTTACAACAAAGAGTTTTGCATTAGTTTCTAATCTTTGTCCCTTGCATTCGAAACATTAAACTATTGCTAAGATAGCAACAAGTATACTATATATTGCACCTTATTTCCATGGATTTTGATGTTCTTTTGTCTTTCTCTGAAACAAAAACACAAGCTCTTCTTCCCAATACAGGTTGCACTTGCCTTTTAGGTTGTGATGTATGATTTAGATGTAAACATACTAATGCCATATGATGAAGATCAGATTTTTTGGGCTCGAGTAGTTTTGGTCTTTTTCATAAGACTGAACATTGAGTGTTTCAAGACAATTCTTCGGCCTTGTGGATTATTGGCAGTCTTATTACATATTAAATAGTTTTGATAATGTAAAATAAAATATTAAATCGCCCTAAAGCGCATCGGATATATAATTGTCAAACTCAAACGTTAATACGTGAAAAAAATTATCAAATTACACGAGCGGGCGGGCGTCGTAAATTTTACAACAGAAGCATAAAACAGTTTAAAATCACCTTGAAACTCGGATAAATCCACTTTATCCTGCAGATATTGGTCGCGTGAAGGAATAGCAATGACCTTCATACAGTTTTGACACCGAATAAGAGAAAAGGATATGAAAAATCCCGTTTGTCGTAAAATTTGCGGAGGCGCGCCCACTGGAAAGTTGGTGCTGTATTTATTCTTAGTAACAATTAAAACGTTTCTTTAAGTTAGGAGAAATCATTGGTTTCCTTTCTGATTCGTAATTGTTATTTCTCTTCATTTTATAAACCTTTTTTCCCTAAAATTTTAAAAAAAAATTCACACTATCCGGATTGCCTAGGTTCCACTGCATTTTCTTCTAACTCACATGAATATACTCCTGATACATCCTAAAGGTGCTAAAATACCCTCAAATATTGTTAATAAAATTTTCTGATTATTGTTATGCAAAATAGTTGTACAGCAGCAGGAAACTAGAAAAAATATTCACACATTTTTCGCATTCACGGAATTTTCACTGGTCATAAAATTTAATACTGAGCCTTTGGAGATTTTTCCTCTCACAAATACTTCCATACATTTATTTTGCTCAAAGACGCCTATTAGTGATAAAGTTAAGGAAAAATACCAACGGAATACATAAAGGATACTTTCAGCTTCTTTAGATTTTTATGAAATATAACATTTTTAATCCAGAAGAGAGTATTGTTCATCTGATTAAATGCGGCGAAAATCAAGTAACTAGAAGAAAAGATTCGACAAATGTTCTTCAAAAATTTTAAGAATTTTTACCGGTTTTAAAAAAAATAAATCAGTAAAAGGAGTTTAAAAATCACAACTACCAACGGGATTGTACCGAGATTCTGTCTAAGCTCTAATTCAACACAAAAGATAGCACTGTGAACGAAATTCTTTAAAAATCGATAATGTAGTTAATGAAAACAAATTTAGTTTAACCAATCTTCAGGAACAAGATTTATTTTTTCACGACTTATACTTTTCATCTATTGCTAATTTTGTTGTAGTCTGGAAACGGACATTTTTATTTGAAGCTGGATCAGAAATTTCACGTCGGGCCCTAAAATTATTTTAAAAAAAAGATTTTTCAAACAACTGTTCTCAGTTGCTTGAAACAACTGTCTTTTAATTGGGAAAGGAGCCTAATGGAGTATTGCTGGTTTCGTAATCGCATTTTAAATTATCTGTTAGTAGCAATTATTAATTAGACTTAAGGTAACGGTACGGCTTCATCGCCGTGCACATGAAAAGCACGCCGGTTGAATAGCGAAAAAAAATTGAGAAACATTTATTTTTCATTTCGTAGGATTAAAAATAAAAGTTTGTGGATAGTCACATTTTGCGAAATATCGCTTGAAAATTATATCATGCATTAGCGCGTATCTGTTACGATCAATGTCGTAAAACTGTTATTACGCATAATTAACTTATCTTTAAGCGGTTGTTATGCAACCCCCCCCCCCGCATTTTATATGCGGTAATTATACATAATTACCGTGGCGTTTATGCATAATACTTGATTACCCACATTGACCGTAAGATAATCTATTAGATACTGCGGCTAACGAAAGGTTATTGATTAATATTTTGTATGATCATGGCCATGGTGTATGTGTAATTTTTCAGGGTCAAACAACATTCCGTTTTCGAAATGTGGAAGTTTCGAGAAACTAGTTCCAGTTCAAAATGTCTTCTTGTTATCTCATGAAAATTATATAATCCGTTCCTAAATATCCCTTAAGTAAATTTACAACGGTAAGTTAATCTGAAAAACATCATCACATGATAAAAGTCGTATTTGAGATGAATGATATCATTATTATATTTCCCCGAAATTAGGAACTAATCAAAAAATATGACATCATGATTTTTGTGGATACTCGTAATAAACGCATCCTATTAGTTTTAATCATACTTAGTTTTATATTTAGTTAGTTTCATATTGCCAATAGCATTTCTTAACTGTTCTGATTGTTTTCCCATGTCTTACGCTTTCAAGTGTATTTTGAAATGTTCATATATTATTCTCGTATTTTCTTGAATTATGTGACATGCATGTTGTAAATTTTGTGTTTTATGATACGCTATCTCTTATATGTTTTGGGAAGCTTCCATGCATGCTTTCATGCGCCGTACATCATTGTTTGTAGGTAAGTGAAGCAGGTGAGAGTTAAATAAAAATAAAAATATACACACTTATGCTTCCAAAATACACTTTTATTCAACTTGACTTGTTTCATGTTTATAAAGACAGAATTTGTATTAATTTTTTACTCAGTTTTTGATGTGATAGAATTCTGAAGGTTTCGATACTCCTGTGCTCTCGATGACGATACACTACTTTTAATACCCCAGCCTTTAATTATCAGTTAACCGAATAATTTGATTAAATCTTGATTTCTTACAAGTAGCATGCATATTCTATAATGTTCATATTAATGAATTTTAGATTAAAGACTAGAGAGTGGAAAACAGGCGAAATAAAAATGATTACCTTATACAACACTAATAAATGTTTGCTTTAAAAAATTGTTTTTTACTGAAAATTGTTCAGATTCTAAAGAAAAAAATTGTTCCCTTCTAATCTTAAAATGTATATCCCGTTTCACTCAAAAACTATAATTATTTATGTTTAGTTGCAGAAGATGGCGAACGAATTAATCTCTTCATTCGACTATGAATAAACAAGTTTTAACAAAGTGAAAAAAAATAAACAAGTCAAACACAATAAAGCAATATTGGAACACATATCCGAAAAAGAAAAATA
>BGPR01010805.1:0-17768 GCA_013235015.1 Araneus ventricosus
TAGTTTCACTGAATGAATCTCTTGATCGAACATCAACATCGATTTTACATGCATGATAAGCGTGAAAATGTTTCTCTTTAAATTTTTTGTTAGTCCGGAATGAGCACGTATAACCGCAAACCGGATAATCCGCGCACGGATAATAGAGAGTATGCTGTGATTAACTGTATGCAGAATTTATAATATGTATGTAAACTGAACTTATGCAAAACTGCATAATTTTATATTATTAGACTTTTATATAAAATTACACAGTTTTACATATTTTTGTATAAAAGGTATGCAAAACTGTATGTAAAATTGTATATAATATGCTTAGAAAACAGCATTCTATGCTCTTTATTTCTTTCTGATAAAATCTTCTTGCTAATAGTGTTTGCCTTCTCCATTTCTCTCAAGGAATTACAAAGCATTAGCAAAACTGTTTAAAGAATTTTATTTAAAAAAATCTAATCTTAGTTCAAATCGAGATTTACAGACAAAAAATAAAACTTCTGCTGAAAAAGTTTTATTCTGTATAATTGGAATTGATAACAACAAAGTATGAAATGCGATGCAAAATCTAGTAATAGAAGTGGAAGTGGTAATATAAACTTCTCCGTCGATAAAAATATTATTAATCTACGCTTATTTCACTTCTACAATAAGAATGTTTTATAATTTGTTTTGCATTCACTATTCTAATTTTATATACCATTTCTTGACAAAAATCATTTCATAAATACACTTTCATTCATTGTTTAACCCTTCTTTGTCGACGTCGCGGGTCATACGTTCGGTTCCTTCGTGCCCGTACGCTATTTATAACCGTAAATATGTCAACTTGACAATTAATTTTAATTACAAAAATCGCCATAAAATGTCTCAAATATCCTTTACCGTCTTAAATAGATTCAAATAATGACAAAATATCAAATAGGCGGTGGTATCTAATAAGGAGGTTAAATAAAAATGTAAGACGAGGGATTAACTCTTTAAACACGAGGCGACTCTTCTCTTCTAGCCCCTTTAAAATTGGGACTTTTTGTGAAGAAGCGACATGAATTGGGCTCTCCCAATCTGGGTGATCATTTACCACACCACACCCTGCTATAACCTTCTCTTAAGGATCACGGAAATAGCCTGCGGTTTGCAAGGACCCCCGTACCGCGCTTATCTCCTAAGCAATCTCAAAACCTCACCTCCCCTCAGAAGAAGCCAATCGCCTCAGACCGGCCTCCGCTGTTAAAGGGAAAGTTTTAAATCGTCCGGGACCGCCTCGCTCGGTGTTAGAGGGTTAAATAGCATTTATGAGTCAATAGAATGCTTATGATGCATATGCCGTGGCCAATTTCTCTGGTTTATCAGTTATTTCAGCAGCCAAAAAATTAAAAATTTGCATGATTTATCTAAGCATTCTGCAGAACTTCGCCGTAACATATGTGATATTTTAAGCCTTGTTCCAACGGCATGTGTCTTGGCCAACTTGGTATGAAGTTTGTTAAGTCTTCATATTCCCACGCAACGAGGTATGACAAATTTCAAACCAGACTGCTCAAACCACACGAATTGGAAACAAGGCTTTATAGGATGTCGAGTGCTTGCTTCAACTATAAAATGAATTATATTATTTCGTGTAAATATTCATCAGAAAAAGTACTAATAAACTAATTAATACTAAAAAAGAAAAACAGTTAATGAAAAATTTGATAAAATTCATACAATTGACATTTTTCGGATTTCAATCGATTTGACATTCGTCGGAATCCCTTACAGAAAAAGAATTCCTGTGGTAATATGTTATAATCCCCGCAGGTGGGGGGGGGGTTATAATCTGATTATGTAGCATACCAGATTATATATAAGCTTATATATAAGATTATATATATATAAGCAGGTATGTTATAATCTGCCTGATTCTTTTTCTTTTGTCTCTTTTCTCTTTTTAAATATTTCGGCCTTGTTCCTCTTTTTGCCTTTTTTCGTGTTTTCATTATGTTTGGTAGTTTATTGAATCAGAAAATGTACCATATATTTCTCGCATTTCTAAATGATGTTTAATTTGAACAAAATCAGAATGTCTCATGTTTCCGGCTGAAATGTGCGAAAATAAATAATAAATAAGTTAGCACTAAATAAAGAACTTGAAGTAAGAGGTGTGCATAGATCTAAAACACTAGAAACTTACGAATGTAAAGAAATATATGTAATTTAGATTCACAGATTGAAATGAGCGGTCGGAGAAAAAGACTTTATTCTTCAAAAAATCTAATTAATGAGAATCATGTAATTTTTCGTGCTGTTTAAATTATCTTCATGTATAAAAGATTAAATTAATCTTTTTCTCAAAACGAATATTGCAAAATTTCAGTTCAGGTTGAGTCAAAAATTATTTCTCTGCATGGATTAGTGATACAAATTTTTCCTTCGTGTTGTCCTGCGATGTCTTTCACTTTCGAGGTAAAACGTCTCAAGAGCTGAAGGAAAAATAAAATTTAAAAAATTATTACTTCGAATTGTATTTAATCAATTCTTTAAGAAATAGTGCTTAAAACAATTTTTGTTTGATCCTGACTCTCACTCTCTTAAAACTTCTAACTTATTACTTTTATTTTCAAACACATTGTTATAAAACTGTAATGTCTAATATTTCCTCCCATGTTAGTCTTATTGTAGAAAATAGAGATTTACAGAGGGTCTTACTAGCTTTTTGGGAGGTCCAGCCTATGCTCCCCGACCTTGGCTACAATGTGGCAACTTTGGCGACAATTGAGGTTCTCGAATATGCTTAAATTTTGGTCCTATCTCTACTAGGAACGGAGTTGTGAGAAACTTTTGAGAGAATTCTATACGACGTCACAACCTTCCTGAAAATGTATAAACACCTGGAGGTGCTGAGACCAGTCAACGCCTTTGAAGTGTGTTTGAAGTCTTTGTAACGTCTTTGGAGTGTGTTTGAACATTTTTGGAGTGTGTTTGAACGTCTTTGGAGTGTGTTTTATCATCTTTGAATCTCTTTGGAATTTTGTCCGCAGTGCGAGCTGATAAGCTGATAGACGCTGAGCGGTACTGAAAATGTTGTTACTGTTATTATAAGTGATTTGTACTTTGAGAGAATTCTATATGATGTTGCAACCTTTCGGAAAAGGTATAAACACCTGGAGGTGCTGAGACGAGTGAACGCATTTGAAGTGTGTTTGAAGTCTTTTTAATGTCTTTGGAGTGTGTTTGAACGTTTTTGGAGTGTATTTGAACGTCTTTGGAGTGTATTTGATTGTCTTTGAATCTCTTTGGAGTTTTGTCCGCAGTGCGAGCTAGTAAGCTGATAGACGCTGAGCGGTACTGAAAGTGTTGTTACTTTTATTATAAGTGATTTGTTCTCTACTTGTGTCGCTAATTTGTGCAAGTGCTGTATTTCTTGTTTCTTGTGCTTGAAGCTTTCCAGAATTTTCGAGAATAAAGCGTCGTTCTACATTCTCCTGCTTGTCGGACTGCTTTCACTGTACATTCATCGGACGATTTTCGTAACAGTATAATTCAAGCGTATTATGCAAAGACATTAAGTTGAAAATCGACCATAAAACCGCAAAACCATTAATTCGATTAAAACATTTCTGAACAAAATAAAATCTATATAAATCGCATTCACAATTTAATTTGCATAGTAATATGAAAATTCCATATACTTTTCAATTATTAATATTTTTGCCATGTTTTTATTAACTCACTTTCTTGTCTGTCTGGTACAAATTTTGCAATTGATTTTAAACTAACTTCCCGATGAGCTGGAGACTTGAAACTTTAAACATAGCTCAGAACTAGATGACAATGTAATATTAACTCGCTTTCTTGTCTGTCTGTTTGTCTGTCAATTTTTTATTTAATATTTTGTGTTGCACCGACCCAGAGCTTCGATAGATGGCGCTGTCCAGGCGTCACTCGTGAATAGTGCAGTTTAGGGAGAGGGGAATCTTGAAATTTTAGGAGGGGATTCCAAGAAATTCCGCAGCGAGGAGTGGGGGAACATCAAAGAATGGATTGAAGTTTGGAGGGGAGGATACCCACAGACCAGAATGACAATCATTTATTTGCCGTGGAATTCCAGAGGGGAAGAAGTAAAATGCTGCGTGGTTGCTAGTGGTTTGCATGAGTTTCTCTGCGTCACGTAACTTGATTTTTCGGGAAAATAACGATTAAACAGATTGATATAATATTGGTGGATGGATATAACAATTTTCTATTTATGATCAGGTAAAGAGAAGCTTAAATAAACCTGAAATTTGCCACATGTCTCTGTCATAATCTCATGAAGATGTTTAAAATCGATTGCAAAATTCCACACACACAGGACTAAAAAGCAGAAAATAATTATTTAAATAAAAAAATTAATATACCACGTTTCTAAAACGGACTAAAAAGTAAAAAATAATTTCATCTAGCCCCATTCAGATTTATAACCCCATACAGATTTATAACGAAAAGTGTGGGGCGCATGCAATATATAATAGTAAAGAGTGTAGGGAGTAGCTGTCGTTGAGAAAAAACTCACTCAATCAAAAAACTCGTATCATTTCCATTGCAATAAAATTGCTAGTGGCTTAAATAAACTATTTATGCATCAATTATCTATTCCCCATGTGTTTCGTTTTAAATCTGTATGGGGTTATAGATCTGTATGTGGCTAGAAGAAATTGTTTTATACTTTTAGTCCGTTTTAAAAACGTGGTATATTTTAAAAAAATTTATTTAAATAATTATTCTCTCCATTAGATAAATAAATTTTTTAAAGACATGTTTAATTAGATTTAAGTAATTTTCCAGACCTTATTTATTCTTTTATATAAAATTAGCTGAGAATTTGAGAATTTTTATCAAAGACTTAAATTTCCTAAAGCTTTATTAGACACACAAGCATCTCAAAATTTCATTTTGAATTTCTTCATTAAAATTACTTCAATAAAATTATTTTAATTTTTTTCATTCTATGATCATCCCCTTCCTTAGAGGCCGTGGTGACCTGTTAGAAAGATCTCGGCTTCGGAACAAGGAGGGTTCCAAGTTCGAAATCCAATTTCACCGAAGAATCGCTGTGTAGGGCCTGGCGAAAGTTAAATCTAAAGAGGGACATTCACCACTAGGCCACTCCACTTTCCTTGGGACACAGGGATGCCAAACTCTTTCGTGAATGTAAGATACCGATAAAAATTGGTGTATACCGGAAAAAGTTGAAATTCCATCCGGTCTGAATTTTCATTCTTCCCACTAAGGCCAAACAACTGAAATAAGACAGTCAATTAAGGAGACCGAGCCTCTCTCACAAAAGCGAAAACTTCAAAATGAGGGAGAAGGAGTATGTGTGAGAGTCAGTCCGGAGAAATCAGGGCGGGGAAACCCGTTTTGAGAGCGGAGTGGGGAGGTGGAGGCGCAGTAGCCTAGGAGTAGGGTTACCCGTTGGTGATGAGATTCCGGTTGGCACGGTCCGACGTGTGAATGATGACCTATCAAATTCTATGGGCTGAAAATGGAAATGGACTTCTAAAAAACCCTCCAAATGGATTAGAACGGACCTCATTGTGAATGTCCAGCTTCAGGTCGAAGGTTAAACGTTCTCTCGATGGTATGCAGCGGAAGTTTGAAGAGGGGAAGCCGCATTCACAGAAGTTACATTTTTGTCTGTTGACCACTGTTCATAACTGCGAGATCCGTCACAAAATAATCCTCGGTTTGCTCCAAAATAGGATGAAAATAATACTAAACAAAAACTTCGCCTTCCTTTCCAGAGTGGAACGTCTCACCGACCATTGAAGATATTGTTGCAAACCTGTAATGTCGCTTTCCAGCAGTGTTATTCTTATGGTTGGAAAGAGACATTTACAGAGATTTTAAAGGATGGCGTGGAAATGGAAGCCATAAACCCCCGACCTTGGCTAAAATTGTAGGATCCCGAAAATAATGGAATTTTATTCCTATCTCTTTTAGCAATACAGATAAATACAAATTTTTCCAGGTAATTCCATGACGTCATGCCCTGTTGGTAAGGCTATAAATACCGGTGTGCCCGTACAAGGAATGATATCTCTTCGGAGTCTTGTTCGCATTCCTAGCTGATCATCTGTTAGATACTGAGCGCTATTGTTCGTGCTATTACTGTTATTATTAGTGATTTGATGTCTGCTTGTGTTACTAATTTGTAAAAGTGAGGTTTTCCCTGTTACCTGTGCTTCGTGTTTCCCGGAATTTTAGAGAACAAATCGCTGTTCTCCATTATCCTGCTTCATGGACTGTTTTCCCCCGTACACCCACGAACAATTTTCATAACAATATAAAATTAACCCTATTAGCACAAGATATTGTACGATATCTCTACGACGTTGTCCGATATTCTGAATGCCGTACAATATCGTGAAGATATCGTAAGAATATTTTAGAGCTTCTTGTGCTCTTGGGGAAGTGTCTCTATTCAAATTTAAGATCAAAACTGTTTACGTTTCGTGCCTTCTGGAGAGGGTTAAAATTCTAAGAAATTTATTCTTACTGTAAGTATTATCCCTCCCACTGTAATGGGAATGTGCACACAGTTGCTGCAAGAGCTGTAGGCACGTCCAAAGAGAATTGTTGAGACAAATACTATTTCACATGTTTTTGAACATGTTGATAAAGAAACCGTTGAATGTACCAATGGAAACAAAATTTACTAAAACCTCAACTTAAATTCCTTTTTGTTTAAACGAATTATTTTATCAATAAAATTAATTAACTTTTAAGTATTATGTATTGTTGCTATAGAAAGATGAAAATGAAAACTAATGAAATTTTCCACTTTTCTTTGAAATTGTTGAATTGAAAAGTTCCCTAGACTATAGTGCTCGGTAAAAAACGTATCTGGTAGATGGTTTATCAGTCGCAAACATTTAAATCATTTATTGAAATACGAACGTTATAGGGACAACAGTGTTGTAAAACTAAGAGCAGTTCGCACACATTTGTAACTGTTATTATCTGGTGGCATCGACTCGATAGATGAGGATAGCGGCGAAAAGGTTAAAAAATACTAGTTGGAACAAAAAACTCACAAGTATCTTTAATTATTGAATCTGTAAGTTAAATTAAACTACAAATCAAATATTTCATCGAAAATAAATATAGCATGAAAATCACAAAATGCTCCAATCCAAAGAAAATACTTTTAAATAAAATTACATTTGTATAATTCGAACTCACAATTTTACTAAAATGGTAGTCAAAGCAATTACTTTATCTTTGCTGAAAATTATGTGCTTTTTCTTTTTTCTTATTCTTTATATATTTTTCAACTTATTTTTTCACCGATTCAAAGAAAGTTCTCTTCAAAAATTAAATTTATGGTGTTGAGACTCAAAATTTAAATAATCTGAAAGTCAAGAAAATCGCTTATTTTCAAAGAACAATTATCGTTTTTATTCTTTTAAGGGAGATTTTAATGAGATTTAAGTATTTTTTTCATGGTGCATTTATCTTTTATATAAGCTCCATATAAACCAAAAATATTTAATGGGAAAATTTCATCGTTGTCTTAATTTTTGTAAAGTATTATCGGATAAGCAGACATCACAAAATTTCTTCTCAAGTTTATTCATTAAAATTACTTCACTGCCCGGATTAGTGATGCACTTCTTTCCATTCTATGCCTTTCACGTTTTCAGAACCGTCTCAAGAACCGTACAAAACACAAAACTGAATTTCAGCCGTCTAATTTAATCACATTAGTTGAAGTTTTATTGCCAGAACTTAATGAAGAAAGGATAAAAACTGCGTCGCGGGTCGCTGCAGAAAATTAAAATTTTAATGAGATCCGATGCAATGAAGAATCTTTCAACCAGAAGCAAAAATATTTATCACGCAAAAAGGAAACTTCCGGTCTCTTTCTCCTGTTTATTATGCATCCGTTTTTCACCAGGGGGCGCTTCCTTCTACTTTTAAGTGCGGAATAAAAGCCCTATTTTATTTTAATCATTCTTCCTCATTTATGTGTGCGGGAGCTCAGTTCGGGGAAAAAATAATTTTCAAAGGAAAGGAGTTGAAAAAAAAAGTTTTATGTGAAGAGCTCGAAATTAAATTAAGTACAAGCATTGTAAGCTTGATTAGTTGAGGGTTGCGAGTGTAATGCTTCGGATGCAACTAGTAATCTCGGTGAAATGTATTTTCCTCATATTGAAAATAATTTTTTTGATTAAAAATCTAATGACCATAACGATAAAATAAGTCATTTTAATGATAATGCATTCTTTAATTAACAAAAATTGATAAATATATTTTGTATATTTTTTTCCAGCAAACTAAGTTTATATATTTTTGTTTCTGATTAAATTTATACAGGGTTCCCAATTATATCCGTTTCACCCCCTTAACTTCAAAACGGTGGCAGCTTAGGCCATAGAGATGGTGTCTAGGTATGGTAAAAAGGCTATGCGCTACTCGATGAGACAACTTACAACGCCATCTATCGGCAAATTTTGGAATTAGCGGTCTTATCTCGTAAACGGTGAAAGATACGAGAAAACGTCAATTAGAAAGTTATAGAGCACTCTCGTTTCAGCAGAAAAAGCTTGCGCACATTGATATTCAAAACAGAATGTAAAAAATGAACATTTCTTTGATTATGATTTTCAACACTATGGCGTCGTGAAAAGCGAGCGAAGCGAAAAATCCAGTCCAGAGTACAAATGTGTATAGTGGCTAAAGGAGAGCATTTTGAACAATATAAATAAATGATCCAGAAGACAAGGATGTGTCTCAGTTTCTTTATTCCACTCTTTATGACATGGCAATTTTTGAAATTGTGACCAAACAAATGTTCATTTTTTGCATTCTGTTTTGAGTATTAATGCTCGCAAGGTATCTTTTCGTACTAAATCTAGAGTGCTCTATAACTTTCTAACTTACTTTTTTCTCGTATCTTTCCACGTTTACGAGATAGGACCGCTAATTCCAAAATTTGTCGATAGATGGCGTTGTAAGTTGTCTTATCGAGTAGCGCAAAGCCTTTTTACTATACCTAGACACCAACTTTATGGCCTAGGCTGTCACCGTTTAGAAGTTAAGAGGGGTGTAACGCATATAAGTGGAAACCCTGTATATTTTTAATTCTAATTTTTACATATCGAAAACGAAAGTTTCATCGCTTAGCAAGCAACACCACATATCTCAATTCTTTTGGAATTTCAAATAGGAAGAAAATGCTCAATTTTTCGCAACCAATAACGAATATTTCTGAATTTTCCACATCAGTTAGGAAAGGGCACTCTCATGTTCATATTAGAGGTTAAAATAATTTTTAATCTTTTAAATTCGAACTTTTATGTCAGTTATTTTCAAAATTCGGTAAATGTTAGAGCCTAAAATTCACCCCATCTAATGATAAACAATTATTTTTATTAGATATTTGAGTAAAAGTCAAAAATATCATTCCCTTGCCTCCTCCGGATGCTTCCATACAAGGATGTCACTTACCCAGCCGAATTTTAACTAAGATAATAAAATGTTCCCAGTTAGTCGGAGCATTCCTAATTTCAACCCTTTGTCTTGGTTTTAAAAAGTGTCCCTTCTCCGCAAAATATTCATATTTAAAAAAGATTAATTAGGTTTAACCACAAAAACTTTACCTCCTGCAGAATTCTTCTTCCTAACTTTTACTATATTAATGTAGCCTACGTGAGTGAATTAATCTAGAAGGGAAACACCAAAATGTATTATTTATGCTGTTTTCTCTCTTTGAAAAATTTAAAATTAAATATTTTGGTGTTTGCATTTTTTATTTCATTTATTTGTTTATTGATTCTTTGGGAGATTTCGGGATTTGCTTATTGTTTCTTTGGCAGATTTCGGGATTTGTTTATTGATTCTTTGGGAGATTTCGGTATTTGCTTATTGATTCTTTGGGAGATTTCGGTATTTGTTTATTGATTCTTTGGGAGATTTTGGGATTTGATTATTGATTCCTCGGGAGATTTCTGGATTTGTTTATTGATTCTTTGGGAGATTTCGGGATTTGTTTATCGATTCTTTGGGAGATTTTGGGATTTGTTTATTGACCCTTTGAGATATTTCGGTATTTGTTTATTGATTCTTTGGGATATTTTGTTCAGTATTCCTTTCTCTAAAATTTGTGGATATTTTATCATAAATCAGACTACCTCAATTGACCTCAATAAAGCATCTAAAGTAATATTTTTTACTTCCACAGTATCTTTTCTAGAATTAATTTGTGTATGTAATTTTAAGGTTTCCGACAATAATTTTGGAAAGTATCATTTTATCCGTGAATAATGACTTAAAATTAAAAATCGCCAACTTAAAATTCAAAAATATATCTATTTAGTGATGGGAGTTTCTCTGCTGTGTTGTTTCGTATTTTACTTTCCCAATTTTTTTTAAATTATTTTTCATCACAGCCACAATAACTTCAACACAAATTACTGTATTTAATATTTTCATTGTGAAGGGATACACGCATAACGCAATACCTAAAAATAAATATTATGTGTTTCTCGGATATGTGTGGCAATGCGGAAGTAAGTAAATACAATAATTTATTTAATATATATATTATATTTTCTTTAAATACGAATATTGAAAAATCTTTGTAAATAATTCTTTGTATAAATCGCTTAAAAATAAATAAATAAGACAATCCGTACTACAAAGAATGATGAAATGCGTGATCAAAATCGATAATTGAACTGAAATATTTGGAAATAGAATTGTAAGGAAATGTTAAATGATTTAGATAGATTCATATCTTTTTTTAAAAATCTTAGTTAACTTGACTTCTTAATATTTGTAACGTATTTTTTAGTTAGTTTTTACATCAAATTAATAAATGAAAAATAATGTTTCTGTATAATATTAAGTAAAATGTAAACATCTCCCCCTCCGTTTTTCCACTCCACCTTCATTTTGGTGAAATCAACTCCGTCTGGCGCATGCGTAAAAGTACGGAGGTTTCAGTATCTGAGGAAGATCAGTAAATATAAATTGCTTGTAAGGACAGTTCGGGAAGATACAAGTATCTTAAATAAAACAAATAAAGAAACTAATGCTAATAAATAAATTTATTAGTTTACGTAACTAAATAATCTGATACATACAGAATTACAATCAGGTACGCCAATATTTTATTGGACATCAGAGAAGAAGTACAAAAAAGTTAACGATCATGAATGTATGATTGTGACATAAATTACAGGGGAAAAACAACATACTCCTTAAACATAAAAACTTTTCTCGGAGCTTCTCCGTGTTGTTTATCAAAGAAATCTGAAGATAATGGTAGAATAACAAGTAACTTACTCTTCTCTCGAAACGACACTAAACAAGAAAATATTAAGATTAATTGCATTCAAGAAGCCTATTTCTTTCAACATTTACTCAACAAAAACATTTAAAAGAAATCTTTCCTTTGAGTTGGAGCCGTTCCAACCAATTCAACTGTATCAAGCAGATTGAGTTAACATTAATGATGTCTTAAGATATCTCTGATTAGTTCCGGAGATATTACTGTTACTGCGTAGAATATGTCAGGCAGTATAATTGTAAGGAGTTTTAGTGAGCAGGGTCTTTATAACTTCAGTTCTTAAGTAACAATCTGAAGTTAGCAATTCTGAGGCGTTATTCAGATAGCTTAGAAGATCATCTTGAAAGAAAATGCGTGTGAAGTATTTCCAATTCCAGCAACACACAGTAAAAATGAAAAATCTCTTTTATGATGAAACGAAGTTTCTGACGGTATTTCTACTCTTTTATCATTTTTCAAATTTGCTAACATTTCTTTCTTGAAACTTAAAGATTCATTTAACTCTCAAAGAATGACAGAAAAATGCTAAATTATCGTTTTAATTTCGTCTTTTGAAAGCAAATTTGTAAATCTTTTTTCAGTGTATTTTGATTTACGAATCGAATCTTCTTTATAAGACTTTTGCTTAACCCTCTGACACCGAGCGAGGCGGTCCCGGCCGGTCTAAAAAATTCCCTTTAACAGCGAAGAAGGCCGGTCTGAGGCGGTTGACTTCTTCTGAAGGGAGGTAAGGTTCCGAGATCGATTAGGAGATAAGCGCGTTAGGGGTCTAACTCATTTCCGTGCGACTTAAGGGAAGGTAATAGCAGGGGTGGGGTGGTAAATGACCACCCAGGTTGGGAGAGTCCTCCAAAAGTTCCCGGTTTTAAAAGAGCTAGAAGAGAAAAATCGCCTCGGGTTTAAAGAGTTAATGCTATTCACTTTAAATAAGTGTTATTTACGATTCCATTGTAATGAGACAAACAGTAACTAATAAAGATACTACAGATTAACCTCTTTCTAACGAATAGTAGAGTCAACTGTCTGTCCTCTAATTATCCTGTAGAGAGCTTTAATTATCGATTCTATTGTATTACACCATATATGATGGCTAGACTTATTACTAATGATGGCAAACAAGAACCGGAAACCCCACTGGCAACTGAAAAGGGACACAGATTTTATTTTCTGGTGAATATATGAGAGAAATAGAAAACCCTTTTCAAAAACACACTTTTATTAATGTACTAAAAAATAATTCTAAGCAGATTAAAAATGAAGTTAAGATCTTCAGAAGATATTTCACATAAGTGCAATCCATGACCGTTGCTACTTTCTCTTACACGAAGTGAACAAAGAGAGAGTATTGTAATTGTCAAGGAATTCGAACTGGAGAAAAATAAAACTTCTCCATTATAGTTTATTTATTATACTTTTTGCTTTAATCGATTGTTTTAAAATCGTTGGAAATGCATACGTTATTAACGAAGTGGCATGGCATCAAAGTCTGACGCATCAAACCGTCAATTAGTTCCAAAAATCAGACTTTAAAGATAATTTCTGTTAGCAGCAGAAGTAGCGAAATATTATGTTATTTGATCAAAATCTTTAATCAAACTTATCAATAAGTTTTTTTTAAATAAAATTCCTAAATTATATCTTATTTATTATACTGTTTTTCATTAATCGACTTCTCCAAATTCGTCAGAAATGCTTACTTCATTAACTAAGTGACATAACTTTAAAGCCTGACGTATCAAACCATCAATTCGTTTTAAAATCAGACTTTGAAGATAGTTTCGATTAGCAGCAAAAGCAGGGAAATATTTTGTTATTTTATGAAAATCTTTCTTTATATTTATCCAATAACTTTTTTTAAAACTAAAACTCCTCCATTATAGTTTATTTATTATACTGTTTTGCATTAAAATCGTTAGAAAAGCTTACTTCATTAACCAAGTGACATGGCATGACCGTCTGACGCATCTAATCGTCTATTCTTTCCACGAATCAGATTTTAAAGATAATTTTGTTTAGCAGCAGAAGTAGTGAAATATTTTGTTATTTGACCAAAATCTTTCATCGAACTTATCAATATCTTCTCTAAAAATAAAACTCCTCCATTATAGTTTATTTATTATAACGTTTTGCATTAATCGCTGGCATTAAAATCGTTAGAAAAGTTTGCTTCATTAACCAAGCGGCATGACATCACCGTCTGACGCATCAAACAGTCAATTCGTTCCAAAAATCAGACTTTAAAGATAATTTCTGTTAGTAGCAAAAGCAGCGAAATATTTTGTTATTTGATCAAAATCTTTCATCAAACATATCAAAACTTCTTTTTAAAATTAGTGCTCCTTCACTATAGTTTATTTACTATGCTGTTTTGCATTAAAATAATTAGGAAAGCTTAGTTCATTAACCAAGTGACATGATATCACCGTCTGCGGCATCAAACCGTTAATTCGTTCTAAAAATTAGACTTTAAACATAATTTCTGCTAGCAGCAGAATCAGCGAAATATTTTTTAATCGAAAATATTTCACAAACTTATCAAAACCTTTTTTTAAATTAATGCTCCTCCACTATAGTTCATTGAATTGTTTTGCATTAATCGTCTTCTTCGAAATTGTTAGAAAAGCTTACTTCATTAACCAAGTGTCATGACATCTTACGGCGGGCATCAAACCGTCTATTCGTTCCACGAATCAGACTTTAAAGATAATTTCTTTTAGGAGCAGAAGCAGCGAAATATTTTGTTATTTGATCAAAAATCTTTCATCAAACAAATCAAAACTTTTTTTAAAAATTAGTGCTCTTCCACTATAGTTTATTTATTAAATTGTTTTGCATTAATCGCCTTCTTCAAAATTGTTAGAAAAACTTACTTCATTAACCAAGTGGCATGGCATGACCGTCTGACGCATCAAACCGTCTATTTGTTCCACGAATCAGACTTTAAAGATAATTTCTGTTAGGAGAAGCGAGAAGGGAAATATTTTGTTATTTGATCAAAATCTTTCATCAAACTTATCCAATACCTTTTTTAAAAATAAAACTCCTCCATAATAGTTTATTTATTATACCGTTTTGCATTAATCGCTGGCTTTAAAATCGTTAGAAAAGTTTACTTCATTAACAAAGTGGCATGACATCACAGTCTGACGCATCAAACCGTCAATTCGTTCCAAAAATTAGACTTTAAAGATAATTTCTGTTAGCAGCAGAAGCAGCGAAATATTTTGTTATTTGTTCAAAAATCTTTCATCAAACATATCAAAACTTTTTTTAAATTAATTCTTCTCCACTATAGTTTATTTATTAAATTGTTTTGCATTAATCGCCTTCTTCAAAATTGTTAGAAAATCTTACTTCATTAACCAAGTGACATGTCATGACCGTCTGACGCATCAAACCGTCTATTTGTTCCACGAATCAGACTTTAAAGATAATTTCTGTTAGGAGAAGAGAGCAGCGAAATATTTTTAAACTTATCGACTCATCTTACGTCGAAATTTTCTTTGATCCGAACAAATCGCCGCGCTTTCCAGCAAATTCTTCCATGTTATTTATTGCCGTCTGGCATAAATAGTGATTTCCTTCCTCCACTGCCGATCCGTCATCGTCTTCCGTCGAGATTACAGCTTCGGCATTTATTTGATTTCGTGAAAAGTGGCTGAGAGCGCTCGATTTGCATTTCCGAGAGAACGTCTCAATTTTCAATGACAGAGCATTGATCACTTAAATACAGGTTTCCAATAAACGATGCAGAAATATTTTATGGCTTTCCCTATTTAACATAGCATTTGCTTCTAATGAATATTGCATGGAGAAGATAAATATTTAACGTTCTGAATACAAATTAAGTGTTTAGGAACGCGTTGCACGAGGAAATAATAACGTCCATAATTCATTGCGAGATGGTAACATTTGGTTCGATTGACTATGGAGCTTTTCAATTATTGATGCGAATGAAATTACTGGAAGCAGAAAAGGAATATTTAATTTCGACTCACTTGCAGGGAGTAAATAAAACACAGATTTGTTAGAACCGTGAATAATTTTTTCCACTACCGATAGTAAAAAAAATCCTACTTTTAGCTTCCCATTGAATATGTTCCATTTCCAATTCATTTCATAATAATAATATTTAATCTAAGCTGTATTATAAATACAAAACGGTCGTTCTGTGTCGTACATCAGTTATTTAAATATCTGGCTGTAATGCGTGCTGAAATAGGCAGCTATAAATTTATATGCTAACGTAGCTCACATAATTTTATTCAGTAGAACAATGCTATAAAATTCATCATTTTCCCTAAAATGTTATTATAATCTTACTCGAGAATGAGCTTCATCATACTTTATTCACTAACAACAATAATTAAGTTACTGTTTTGATTGTAGCAGCAAATGCAAAAGCAACAATAAAAGCATTTCGTATTTTTTAGTTTCAAATAAACAAATTTAGTAAACTAATTGTTAATAATAAGAATTTAAACTAATCGTAGTCACATTAACTCTCTAATATTAGAAAAACTATGGCCATGCTTTTACTACTTATAAAATTTTGAAATGTGAATTTTGCTCCCCAGTAAAATGTGCTCTGTTATAAATTTGTGTCATAAATATTGCAAACTACCTAGAAAGAAACGAAAAAAATATTTTAGCAATAATGCTTTCCTAAATATCCAGACTTCTTACTAACAGTCTGTATCTTACAAGGGATGTTGTCAACACGGGGACATGATGCATCTCGTCTATCAATGTGGGTACCCATTCCTCTAGTGCAGAGTTTTCCAATCAAAGGTACGCGCATCCCTGGGGATACGGGATACGCCAAAACAGTATTTGTCATGATGAAACACACAAAACATAAGGGGTAAAAATCTCAAAAGAATTGAAAAATAGTTGAATAACACACCTTAAATTATAAAAGTTGTCGTTTCAGACAGTATTTTCCGAAGCACCATACCGGAGATAATTTGTTTTGAATTTCATTTAAAGAACTGTTTCTTCAAATGGAGCTTTCAAAAAGACCCGAAAAATTATCCGTTTCTGATAAAGAAATATAATAAAAATACTGTAATCAAAAAGGAAATAAAATGTAAACTCCTACAAACATTATTATGTTAATTCCAGTTATTTTACTCTTAAGCTGACCTGAGTTCTTAACATTGTTGATAAAAGCTTTTTTAGCCTGGAAAGAAAGTTTTGGGATATGATAGCAGGAGGTGCGTAATAGTAAAAAGCCTAATCAAGGGGTACTGCAAAAAAAGTTTAGCAACTGCTGCTCAAATGAATGCGATGTGCTAATTTCATCACTTTGTACAGCGTGACAAATTTTCTCGATGTCATTAAGGTCAGGCGAATAAGCGGGCAGAGTTTGTCGTGGAACATCAAATAATGTTCTGTGAACCAGTCTAGAACACATCTTCCGCAATAACTAGCAAAGTTGTCGCCTCGGTCGACAAGTTCGATGATTAAACCCTCTCCATGCAGAAAGTTCACATCAAGGGCAACTTAGTTCTCCTGTCTTGGCAGTTTTAATTGATTGTTGACTTAATACCTCTGGTTCAATGCCAGTCACCGAAATATACCTTAAAACATTAAATTGTCGTTCCCGAGATGCAGTAATCGCTGGACACTATCCGTTCCGGATAAAATCCGTCTCCGGGACTTCGAATATAAACAGAAGCTGATTCTTCTGACTATATTGCATCTGCAGTTCAGTAACGATGTGCTTTAGCCCAGCCCACAGGCACTAGTTCTATTTTGATGCTGTTGTTATCCAAATAAATCATCGAAGTGAAAGGATGGATAATTGCATGTGATGTTAATCCTAGCACTATGTACACTCCGAAATAGACATATCTAGTCCCGTAGCAATCTGTAACATTAATTGCTTCCTGCCGTGGAAAAAATTTCAAACAGCCAAGAACCTCACTGCTGACAATTCCTCTACATACATAACCCACGCCGACCGACTCACGCAAAGGGTTTAGAGTCAGCAAAGATCGACGGGGAGGAGTCAGACCAGTCAAGAAAGAAAAAAGTTACAATTAACAGACCTGCCTATTTGGAAGGTATGAATTACAATAACAAATAGAGAAAAAAACACAAATACAAACAAAAACATACACTAATACAAACAAAAACACGCACAACACAAAAGAAAACCAACGTGGTAAAACTTAAGAAACAAAAAAGGATAATAAAAAACAGAAACTCGATCAAAGGATTACCTACATAACAATAAATACTTTGAGTGCAGTAAATTTAATGTACAGAAATTAAATACAACAGAGATCAGAAATGCTACAAATCATCACAAATTTTCCTAAAAAGTTCAAAAATTAATTACAACCTGCTTAAAAATAAATAGATTTTACAAAGTCCAATGAGTCCCAGCAGCAGCTGTTGGCAGTATTAAATGATAGCCCTTGGTAAACGAACATACATGAAGTTAAGTAAT
>BGPR01010805.1:17778-40156 GCA_013235015.1 Araneus ventricosus
AATTAGAATCAATAAAATTTGAAACCAAACAGTTGCAATCAAAATTCGAAAGGCAAAAAGCATTACAAAAACAAAAAAACCACAAGAAAAGCACAGAATCACACAAGAAATCCAGCAAACAAATTAGACAAGATAACAATTTATATATCGTTGCCATACTATTTTTATAATCTTTAGAAAAGAATTATGCCAAACGATATTTTTAATTAATTTCTTTTTCAGCCAATCGATATTTTTAAATTAATTTCTTTTATGACCAAACGATTTTTTAATCTAATTAATTTCTTTCTTTAAGTATTTTAATAATTCTACAAATATATGTTGTTTTTTTAATTCGGTACGAATATCACAATGCGAAAAAACATTTTCTTCTCTGTCTTTAGAACAACAATTAACAGATCATTTTGCGCCGCTTAAAGTTCCTCCACTTCAATTCGTATGCTCCGAATTTCCTTGCTTTCGAATCATTCCAACGCACTTTAAACGTTTAAAAATCTTTGATCGATCAAGATTTAATGATTCTGCAGGTTCTTCTTACGTTTAACTCGAGTATTTATCGAGTGAAGCTCCAACTTCCTCATTTTCAATCTTTTTCGTCTGGTCTAGACGTGTTCCTTATCTTCCGCCTCGAAGTCAACTTTTTTATAGCCTCGAAACCAGTACTCACATGTTGAAATCAATGGAGCAGAATCACCATAAGCTTCAAACAGCAATCTATTCAAACGGAAGCAAAAAAGCAATGCTTCCAGCAAATTGAGTTTTGTTGCCACAAAATTCGATATATTCAATGCTCAAAAAAATGATGTCCTTCACACTGCCCAAAATAACGCGTACTGAAAATTAAAGCCTCAAATTGATGGTTTAGCATGAAGTTACCAATAATATGACCTGACGCGATATATTGCAGCTTACGCCATGTCTTAAAAATCCCTTAAAATTAATTCACACATCTAATCAGTGGCGAATCCAGGGGTGCTATCGGGCTGCAGCCCCCCTCGATCTAAGCAAAAATCTTGATTTTATTTAAAATCACTACAACTGTTTGTTCTTAATTTTCGTTTAAAAAATTATAATAAAATCGTGACAGCAATGCTTTCTGGCTTAACAGCTCGAAAATTTTCTCACTTTTCTAGTCATTCCACTTGTACTTGCAGCGTTGACGCGGTCGAAAACACTTTTTGGCTAGTTATTTCTTTGCATTTTTTATTAAATTATCGAAAGTATTGTAGTGTTCTTCATGATTCTTATTGTCAGGTGAGGAAAGTCTGTAAAGTTAAAGTGTTTTGGTTTACATAAGCCATGAAGTTTGCCATTCGTCATTACGTTACAAAATGTTTATGACCTCAGCCCCTCCCCCAGACCCGAATCCTGGATTCGTTACTGCAGTATCTTTTTGCACTTGATATCTAGTTTGAGGCGCATTTCCAAATTCAATAACAAAATGTGAACGTACATATCAAGGGTTCGCAGAACGTCCGACATTCCTCATACACTGATAGTGACTTTTCATTCGCATACGTGAGGCGTGTTGCAGAAAATATCTATTATAGTGCAGGCTTGCTGTAATATCTATTTTGTAATATTCTGTTCGGGGTATTTGAACTAAGCTATTCTGTTGTCGTTATTGCTGTGCTGTATTAACTGTTGTAAAGGGATGCAATGCTAAATAACATTAATACTGTAATTTAGGTTAATAAATGTAATTTCATATCCCCATGTAAAATATACAGCGTGTCCACACTTATAGTGGTCCACTAGCTAATTTCTAAACCGTTAGAGAAAGACGTATAGTTCCAATTGGAAAAATGCTTTAAATGAAGGGAAGAATTATAATATATGTTATTTGAGTGAATGAATATATTCCTGAAAAAGTTACGAAATCTGACTTTTTATACAGTCTCTCGGTACTATCAATCATATTTCGTAAAATAATTTTGACTCTCCAACATTTTAAACAAAAAAAGTCCCACTCTTCTGCGACTAAAACTGACCGAGTTATAGAGGTTTGAATATCGCTGACTTAGGCCATTTTACATCATTTCAATAGCCGTCTCGAAGACGGTCCACCAATCAATGCGCAATATTTGCTTGGCGAGGCCCCTGATTGGTTAAAAATCTTGAAATTCAAAGCTCCATTCTCACTCAGTTTTAGTCGCCGAAGAGTAGAACTTTTTTTGTTTAAAATGTTTGAGAGTCAAAACTATTTTACTGAATATGACTCATATGACCGGGGACCATATAAAAAGTTAGAATTCGTAACGTTCTCAGAAACATGTTTAGTGACTCAAAAAGCATAAAATATAATTTTTCCCTTTATTTAAAGCATTTTTCCAATTGGAACTATATGTCTATCTCTAACGGTTTAGAAATTAGCTATTGGACCACGATAAGTGTGGACACCGTGTATAGCGTAATATGAGGGTTGTTGTAAATGCTATGAAATTCATCACTTTCCATAAAAAAAATTATCTTGCCTACAAATTAATTTTTTTATATTTTTAACTCGGTGCAAGCTAGGTCTTTGTCTTGGTTCGAATAGTAAGCAATTCATTGAATTAAAAAAACTATTTTCATAAAAGAATAAACTACCTATCATTTCATTGTAAAAATACCTAACATAGTCATGTTTTTCTATTATTTTCTGGAAAAATTTCCCTGGCCTGTTTATGTTAAAAGATTGCCTTACTTTCATTGATGCCATCATTATTTAACTACCAATGATTTTGATTATAGAATTTTCTCATAAGGTATAAATTTCACTCTGCTCAGCAGTGTGATTATAAAATGCATTGTGACATACATTATGATGAATGATATATTAGATTTGCTATTGCGATTATATCAGTGTGAACTTTTAAAATGTGTAACTTCGATTTTATTAAACGATTCTATAAATTTTCCATTAAACTTTTCGATTTTTTTTCGCAAATAAAATTGTTTACATTTTTTGCAGCTAGATAAGATCATGGAATCAGATTAAATTGGAGTGTAATAAGAAAAAATTTAGTGTTCTTTTTTCTTCTGTTGATGATTGTGTGTAAATTACATACAGCTGTAGCTATTTATTTTTCTCTTAATAAAAAGTAATGATTTTGAATTTTAAAAATTTCTTCATATTTCTTATTATTATAATAATTAGAAAATCACCCGTGATGGTATGACGGATGCAAATTGCCTCTTCATTCGAGAGATTTCCCGTCAAATCTGACGTGTTTAAATAGATATATATGCTAGAGAAATGTTTAACATTGATTGAAAACAAATAAAATAAACGTATGTATTATGACAGGAAATGTTTTTATATACATATTATTTACATATTTCTTTATTCAAAAAGCCTCTTGGTAAACAAAATTCAGCGTGAAGTATTTTTCGTTGTTTAACAATTTTCCTTGCCAAAAAATATTATCAAATTATATCATCACGATTGCAATAAATTATCAGATGCATAGTGGCGTCCAAACTATATCACTCGCTTGATATACCACTGACGTGATTTACTACTTTCTATTAAAAAACGGAAAGTAATTTGAAATATATGATTAATAGAATTTAAAATTTCTCGGGAACTATTGATCATAGCGAGATAAATTTTATATCAATGGATAGCAAATTTTATTTTATTATTTTAGAGCTATTAAATTTGAAATTCGAACGACAATTACTCTTTTAAATTTAAAATTACTGAAATTTAGGTTCTCTAACAATGAAATAATGATGTTTAACGTCTCGCAATGCTATGGTGAGAGTTTTATTGTTGGTGACGTCAAAGCGTTGGGCTATTATATTTGTAATTCGGAAATTGGAGTACTTATAATTTATTAAGAAAAAACATTCTACATGAATGATGTTACAGCATTTGAATTCATATAAATCCATCTTTTCCGTTCAGGAAGCCGTAAACATTACGTATATTTTTTAAGGCCCTCAAAAAAAGCGCAAAGAACCAACAATTTTGTTTCTAACGCGTAATTACAGTAATTTATTTTTCTGTCAGCATTAAAAAGAGACTAGAAAACAAAGCAGAGATAACAAAACGAGCTCTTTTTGTTTCACTGCTTTTTTTCGACAATTGCACGCTACTATCAATTAATTAAGCTCATAAAAACGTCAAATAGAGCAGGAACCGAAATTGAGAGTTTAACAAGAAATTTTTCTTTAACGAGTTGGACGCCAGGCAATGGTCTGATTAGCTGCTTAAATCTTTTCTTTTCTTCTTTCTTTAATTCAGTTAATTCGTTTCTAGAAGAGGTTAAAGATTAAAAGTAGGCTCGTAGCTATAAATTTACCCGAAATTATCACTTCTTCGAATCAAAACTTGATGCCTTAAATCTCCTGATAATAATTACAGGTTAAGTTCTATACAAATAAAATGTGAAAGTTATGGAAATACCTTTTAAGGACTCGAAGCGTCTTGTATTGATACTGAAATAAATCAGCTAGCTTGTTTAAACTCGTTACCAGCGATTATTTTTAACTGCTTAGAAAAATAATAATATTTTTTGTAAAAATCCAACCATTTCTTCTATATTATTTTACTTATCTTTTTAAAGAATTGGATTCATTACTTTTATTATTTTATCATTTATTAATTATTTATTATTAATTATATTTCTACTTAAAAGAACAGACAATTCCATTTTTACTCTGATCTACGAAAATAATTAACATCTTTTGTTTGAATTCAACCCTACATCGGGCGCATTTGTTTCACCACAATTTCATTCAATAATTGATTAAAAAATTTAGTTAAATTTCTTATTACTTACCATTTAAAATCTCAAATGGGCAGGGTTTATGTACTCAAAATCTTTATTATGGTAGCAGCAGTGCATTTTTTATATAAGTGATTAAGATATTAGATTTTTTTTCTGAAATATGCTCTTCTAGAATCGAAAGTAAAGAATAATAATTCATCCCCTTCCGCAAATAATCTCTTCACCTAAACTTAAAATCGTTTGTCCATCGACTTTATTTCCATTCCGAAGAATTAATGCTTCATTTCCTTCTAATTAAATAAGAATTCTTTTACAGAAGTTAGTGGTTTCTTTGGGTCTTTTATTTTCAAAACAAACGAAAGGATATGCTAGCATCAAGAATGTTGTTGTAGACTTTAAATGCTGCAGATCCTTGAAGCAATAATTTAGTGATATGTATTTAACTCTATCAATACGGGACCGTCCCATACGTCCCTTCAGGCAAAAGACGATAGCCGTCCGAAACGTCCGAATGTCACACTGAAATTTCGACTCCCTTTCGTTAAGTGTGATTGATTTCACACCCGCGGCGCGTGCTTTCTTGGTTAGAGTGGCTCGCCCAGATGTGTTTGGGGAAGAGGGGAGTTTTCTTACAATTCGGACGATGCCAGCTGTCATCGTGATTTTTGAGGGGGAAAGTGAATTTCCCTTATCTTTGATAGAGGAGCTCGGGCGTTCCCGTATTTTGAGGACCCATTATTTCAATGGCCTTAGGAATCAGAGGGTTAACAAATAACTAGAGGAAATTTTCTGTGAAAACCAAAATGCTGCAAACAAATTAGTACAAAATTTTTAGTGTTTTAGGGGGCAAAACTGACAAATTATTCTTGTAGGTCTCTAAAGGGTAGGAGTTGGTAGGTGTTTTGGAAATGCTATTTTGAAACATATGTTAGATAAAATGTCCATTTCTGACTAATCCGAGATATTTCTCTAAAATTTTGTCTCCTAATATGCTAAGAAGTCAGTTCAAAACGAAATAAAATAATCGCATTAACCATCTATGTGCAAGGATAAATTCGAGATATTTCATTTAAACGAATTTGGTCTCCGAATATGGTGAGAAGTCAGTTCGAAAGTTTAAAAAAAGAACTGATACTAACGTTCTACACGTAGAGAAATCCAAAATCCTGCTAGAGGCCGCGGTGGCCTGTCATAAAGTCTCGACCTCGTTTCCGGAGGGTTCCAGGTTCGAAGCCGATTTCACTGAAGAACCGTCGAGTAAGCGGCTCTGGTGCACGCTAAATCCGTCGGGCCAAATGCCCTCTCCTGGTGTGGTGCAAAAATACCCACACTGACCCGGCCTACCCAAGAAGGCCTGGCCGGGAGAAGACAAGCGGGGAGAGAGCCGCCCCACCAGCATGTGGAGGGCAGGATTTATTGGGTACAGTGAAATGATACAGGCATTGCCCGAACAGGGGCAGTACTTTTAAATACATGATAGCTGGGAGTATAAACATGGTTCGGCCCACCTTGGTGGGGAGAGAATAGCTTTTAGCAAACAAAATGTAATGGTTGTTACTTTGAATTGATGCGGTGGTCAATAGGCTAACATGGTTATCACTATGTCTACGGCACCAGGGCCAGAATTAACTTTAAGTTACTGTGACAAAGAGTAGCTACTGCATCTATTTAAGCAAGGTAACTTGGAAGATACAAACCACCGTTGACAGGTATGCATGTATATACTGGCTCGTGCAGGTGTGAGGAAACATTACGCAACGCTGAAGAAGCTAACTCATGATAACAATTATAACTTTAATGAACTTAACAAGATAAAAGTAAAAGTAAAATAAATGATAATTGAATTAACATGTCGACAACAGGAACATAAATCATAGCAAGTGCAAGAAGAGAAAGACGACAGATAATGCTTGAGCCTTTATAGTACTCAACTCTCCACTACGCATGAGCAGGGTAGACAGCGGACGCAGGACGAAGCTGTTGCCACAAGCTTGACGTACATGTACTCAACCACCAAGTGTGGCGAATGATACTCACAAAATAAAGAATGAAAAAAATGAAGACTAATTTCATATAAAATATAAAAACATCCGTAACGCTATAAATTTAAAAACTGTTCGGGCAAATAAGGAACAGTAAAAATATATAATAAATATAAATAAGCATTGAAAAAGAAACAAACAAATAAACATAGAAAAAGCAGTGAAACCCCTCAATATAAAAACAAAACACACACGCAAACGACACAACACATCAAACGACACACGCAAAACAAATAAAAACTGCACAGGTATAAGACATTGAATTAAAAATGCATAAATTAAAAATATTTACTTCTGAGATAGAAAGGAAGAAATTTCGTCAGTCATTGGCAATTCATCATAATGTTTGTCATCAATTACAGAATGTTTTTTGAGTAAAATCTGTGCAAGTTATAATTACTTTTAAGTCCTATACAGGTTGAAAACTGCCAAAGGGGGCAGAAGTTTAGAGAGGAGGTACCAGCTCAGGTATCGTCCTCGTCATCTGACTGTCGTTCAAAATTATGAGGTTCGTCCCAAAATAGCCCTCGTGTTGTTTCAAAACGGGACATAAATATAATTAAAGTAAACTGAACCAAAATTATGTTAATTATTGGCAGAATGTATACATTTCTATGTATTCCTTGGTATTTACAGTGCATTGTGTGTAAGATGAAAATGAGAACTTATTTCGAATTCAAAATATTCCATGAGGTGTTTGAAAAAAATACTATACAAAATATTCTGCAAATTGCTCAAGAGTGATCCTCAAATATATTAGCAAGAATTTTTCACTGTCAAAAATATTTCATAATATTCCACAGATCATTTGATGACTTATGCGTCAACAAGAGAAAAAGAAAAATGAAAAAAAGTGAAAAATTTGTTTTCCGTAAAATAAAAGCATTAGATGAATTTCTAAAATTTCTCAAGTGAATCTAAGTGTTCGCGCTAATATTTCATAAAAACATTTCAATAGCCGTAAACTAAGAAGCATTTCAATTTTCATTTTCGTTAATTTAAAAAAGAGAGAGTGTTGCCGCTTTTTTATAGTCGTTCTCAACTAATTTTGTGGAAGTGATATTTATCAATGATGACATATTTTAAAGTGCATTATTCTTCATAAAAATTTATTATAAAAAGGATTTTTGTCATGTTCCGAAACGTCTAAAAATTCAAATGCTTATTATTTATTATATCCTTTTAAGGCATATATGTGTTAATACTATTTTTTTCAAAAACATTAATTAATTAATACGCATTTTTTGTGACAAAATTGTGAAACAAAATGTAATTTTGCAGCATAATTTTTGCAAAGTTGCAAAAATGTTTTTCCTAAATATTTTTCAAAATGCTGGACTTGTAATTATTTTCTGTATCAAGATTTTAATTTCAGTAATGCTCCTACAGCACACTGTTATGATGTCTATATAAGTTAAAAAGTAGAAGTTTGATGGAATCATGTGAAATTAAATTATATAGGGAAAAGAGGGGTAAAATCTGGTACTTAAGACCCAAAGGCCTGTTGAAGCTAAACTATTCGACATAGAGCTTGTTAAATTTTACTAAAATATTTATTGTTTAACAGAGTACATTATATCTTTCACGAAAATTCATAGTTTTACTACTTTTTTACCAATGATATTTCTATTAAAGAAGTCACACCACCCGGGTTTACCCTCTAGTGGAGTAAAACTGGGTATAAGTGTCAACTTCATGGGAAGTTAGGAAAACTCGATTTCCGGTGGAAATGTAGCAACAATTGGACTAAATCTTCATTTTTTGATAGGGTAAAAATTCTTAGTAAACGTATAATAAGCTGTACTAAATATAGTTATTATAACTATAATGATTATTAAGTAAGAATAGTTTAAAATCAAACGAACATTCGAGAGTTGACATCTTAAAACAAACTTTCACAGTTGCATTGAATGCAACAATTGCAACTCGCCACTGTGAAGGTTCTTTTTTCTTGACTATTAGAGTGTAATTCTATATCTGTGCCCTAGAGAAAAGAACTAATAGCGCCAGAATCAAGGGTACACGGTTTTATCCACTATGGATGTTCTTTTTTCTTGACTATTAGAGTGTAATTCTATATCTGTCCCCTAGAGAAAAAAACTAATAGCGCCAGAATCAAGGGTATCCGGTTTTATCCCACTTTCCCCTATGTACGATTACATGGGAATGCATACCTTACACAAAAATTTTCTTAAATGAATTCAAGAGTATATTTAAAATCATGAATTCAAAAATTAAAAATTAAGCCTTAGCCTTTGTTACCAAATGAAAATGATCGAGCTCATTTGGACACTTTTAACGTAGGGATCATGTTTTAATGCAGGGATTTGGTCACTATTGGTTGCATTATCAAAATATTATTACGGCACATGTATTGACATACACGATTCTTCATGCTACACAGAGGGCATTTTCCAATAACTTGAACGCATTAATTCATTTTCTATTATTTTTGTGACTTGGACTCTTTCATCAGTATACCGACAAAGTGTTTACAATTCTTTATGTATCCATACAGACATAAGATAAGAAGGTGTCTAGGAAACAGCTACCTTGATTTTTTTAGGATAGGGGAAACTGAATACATATATGTTGGATATTTTATACATGTATGTTTCTCAGATTTTATACAAAGGGTCTAATTCTTTACTTTCCATATTTTTAGATATCTAGAAGATTTTTATATTTATTTTATATAAGATGTTTATTACATTACAAATATATGCTAGATATTTTATACATGTATTATTCTCAGATTTTATCCAAAGGGTCTAATTCTTTACTTTACATATTTTTAGAAGTTTAGAAGATTTTATAATTATTTTATATAAGATGTTTATTACATTAATGATATATGCTAGATATTTTATGCATGTATGATTCTTAAATTTTGTTCAAAGGGTCTAATTCTTTACTTTCCATATTTTTAGATATTTAAAAAATGTTTAGATATTTATTTCATTTTTAACATATGCTAGATATTTTATGTATGCATGATTCTCGGATTTTATCCAAGGCGTCTAATTCTTTACTTTACATATTTTTAGACATCTAAAGATTTTTATATTTATTTTTATAAGATGTTTATTACATTACAAATAAATGCTAGATATTTTATGCATGTATTATTCTCAGATTTTAACCAGAGTCTAATTATTTACTGTTCATATTTTTAGATATTTATTAGATCAAATATGTGATCGATACTTTATACTTGGATAATTCTCAGATTTTATCCAAAAAGTCCAATTCTTTACATATTTTTCGATAATTAGACAAATACATCAATGTTCAATATTTCTGGTACGTTCAGATTTGCTTGGAAATTGAAAATTATGCATCTCACTAATACTGTTCATACCTAAGTGAATACCTTAATATATCAGATTTTTTGCCACCATATAATTTGCAGGTTTTATGCAAAGCGTCTATCTCATTAATTCTTTAACGACCTCGTATCAATCCCCTCGAGACAGAGCCGTCGTAATAAAAATCTCCCCATCTTTTGAGAACTCGGCGCGCAGGAACAGAGGAATGGATTCGTTCGAGTGATTCATTGGACTCCCAGAATAGTACCTTAATTTCGGTAATAGCTGGATCATTCCGTTCGTTTTACGATCGAATTGTATAAAAGTTCCCACGCATTGTTACCCAAATCCTTTACACCGAAGTAATTCCTCGAGCGGGTCGTGCGTCGGGCCCTGAGCAACCATGTGCCCGGGGCGTCTAATCCAATTTCGTCTATCTCGACCCAAATGAGCAACCTCCTTCCACCCCATCAGTCTATTGTGAAGGGAAAACAAAAAACACGGCCATTGTACCCGAAATGCGCTGTGAGAAACACTTGCGTGGAATTTAATGTTCCTAATCAGTTAGTTCTTTAATTAAAAAACCAGTTTCGACGTGCGTTGAAACTAGAGGGTTCTAATTGAATCTCGTTGAATTCGGTTTTCGCATGTCTTCCTTCCATATGCCATGTTGTTCCATTTGTTCTCCTCTGGGGAAGAGGTCCGATTTCCAAACTGCTCGGAGGAACCATTTTTGACCACAGGTTCCGTGTCTTGGTTTTAATTATTTCATCCCGAGGCGAACTTTTCTTTCTAGTACCTTTAAAACCGAGAATTTAGGGGGGGCAGCAACATGAATTGGACTCTCCCAACCAGGATGATCGTTTACACACTACCCCACTCCCTGCTGCAACCTTCCCTTAAAGCGCACGGGAACGGGCTGTAGTTGCAAGGATAATTGAACTCCCTACCGCGCTTATCTCCTAAGCGATCTCAGAACCTCACTCCCCTCAGAAGAAGCCAGCCGCCTCAGACCGGCCTTCAACGCTGTTAAGGAGGAATTTTTAGACCGCCCTCGCTCGGTGTGAAAGGGTTAACTATGTTTGACAAAATTATTTCTTTTTCCTTCTTTCTCATACATTTTTTTATTTAACATTCGCTGGGTCCTACCCCAAAGAGAACTTATAAGCTGGATTTCATCCGGCGCACAGGATTTACTGTTTATTCATATATATACAAAAAGGACAACAAAAACTACCACCATATCATCCACAATTCATTTTCATTTGCAATCAATAAAATATTTCGTCGCGTGACATGCAACACCACCTATTTCAATTTTTTGAAATTTCAAAGAGGAAGACTCAAATGAATATTTCTCAACCAATAACGAATATTTCTAAATATTTTTTTCACGTCCGGTTGGAACATGTGGGCTCATGTTCATAGAAGATCTTAAAAAAATTCAGAAATGTTCGTTATTAGTTGCGAAAAATTCATTTGAGTCTTTCTCTTTGAAATTTCAAAAAAAAAATGAAATAAGTCGTGTTGCTTGTTAAGCGACGATTTCCAGATAATTTTGAATAAATAAAAAAAAGTCGATCGTAATCTCCCTTTAAAGAGTTTATCGCTATTGCACATCCTCTTAAGTCCCCGCTTCCATTTTAATGAACATTTGTGTTTTATTCATAAAAAGTTGCTTTCCATTCAAAGTCCTTAAATCTCGGTGTCCAAATCTTGTGCTGCCATCTATTAATTATATATACTTTATTATACTAATAATTATATTAATTAATTAATATTGTGTTATGCATTTGTGTTTTATTTACAAAGAAGTTGCTTTCCATTCAAAGTCCTTAAATTTCGCTGTCCAAAGCTTGTGCTGCCATCTATTAATTATTAATAATTTATTATACTAATAATTATATTTATTAATTAATTAATATTGTGTTATACAATTGTGTTTCATTTGCAAAAAAGTTGCTTTCCATTCAAAGTCCTTTAATTTCGCTGCCCAAAGCTTGTGCTGCCATCTATTAATTATATATAATTTATTATACTAATAATTATATTAATTAATTATATTAATAAATTAATTATATATAGTTTTATATAATTCTATCAAGAATATTAATCTCGATTTTAGTGAAAATTGGTCGAGAATTGTATCTTTGGCTCTCAATAGGACATACTATATGTGAGCACCACATATAACATCATAAGAAGCTTCTATTAATGACATCAAAATACGACATTCAAAGTATACTGTATCTTTATATTTGTATCAGCTTTAAAAAAGAAGTATTTTTATGTCTTTCTTTGAAATCATGAATCATGTTTGAATAAAATTTTTATCACCTCTTATTTTCGAGCTTAATTATCATTGAAATCATTGGAATACCTATTTTGTAAATTAAGTTTTGTTTTTCTGAGGGAATTGCATCTAAACTAGGACCCCCCCCCCTCCTCACAAATTTCTGTCCTTGACTCAAGAAAGTTCTTTTCAACGTCAACGCTTTAATCATCCACATGAATGCAAGCACACTGAGCATCTTCAATCAAAGTATTTCTCCTTCTTCTCGAACGCCTTTCAAAATGTTCTTCTCCTTCTTCTCGAACGCCTTTCAAAACGTTCTCATTCTTCTCGAAAGCCTTTCAAAACGCTCCTTTCCTTCTTCTCGAACGCCTTTCAAAATTTTCTTCTCCTTCTTCTCGAACGCCTTTCGGAATGTTCTCCTTCTTTTCGAACGCCTTTCAAAACGTTCTTCTCCTTTTTCTCGAATGCCTTTAAAAAAAATTTTAAATCGATTCATTTGAACGTTGAATTCGCTTCGTTTCATGCTTTTGATAATATTTAAAAGTACGGCTGAGATTTCTGTTAACACTTTGGGAGCGGGAAACGAAAAAAATCTTTTTTCTAGAATTAGGGTAGACCGGGCTAGTTGGGCCGTTTTTTCTTCTAAGAATTTTTTAAAAAAGGGAATTCAAAATTTTAAAAACTTTTTAAGCTGACGCCATTAGCGAATCTTCAGAAATAATTCCCCATAGTAAAATTTGAATATATTAACTATCAGTATTAATTTAAACCTCAAACTGATACCAGCTTGCTTGGCCCAACCTGCCCCGACTGCGGGTAAGTTGAGCCACTATTAACATGAACCGACTATCACAAAACACTCTTCTATATTATTATACTTTATTAATGTAAGTAAAGTAGTTGTGTTATTATCCACATTATGTGTATTGTATACAAATTTTGCGCATTTCTATTCAATAGAAAGTGAGATACAGCTTTTATGGTCTACGTCAAATAGTATTGTGTAATTATAATCAAAATTGAGTCCGCATGGTTCTTCATAATAAGTATCTTAAATAATAAATCTGGTACAATTCCATACCACGTATTCAGAAATGTTTATAACGCACATCCTGATAAACCCTGTGTAGCAGCGCAGGCCAACGTGCCCCATACGAAATGGCCCAACTAGCCCCATATCGCTATTTTTGTTTCTCATGAGTGTAGTTTGTAGTTCTGAAAGCATTTCGATAAGGAAACAAGCCCTAAAGTAACAATGAAGAGTTATCTTTCAGAATATTATTTGTAAAAATGGTAATTATAATTTATGAGCAAAGAAAAAAACGTTTATTCGTAAGTGAGAAAATTTACTCAGCTTAGCTAAAATTAAAAAAATTCTGGTTGGTTCTTTAATGAACGCTACTTCTTCAATGAAGCTGATGTGGAAGAATGAAGACGGAATAATATCCACTCGTCTGGAATGTCAGCGTTAAATACCGAAAATTATTTAAAATATAGCGACTGACCCAACGTGCCCCGGTCTACCCCACTTAACATCAAAATTTTAATTCAAGAATTTGACTTACTTATTAATTTAGATAAGTTGGGCACGTTAACCACTTAACTGAATAGTTTTCTTTGCTATCTAATAAGATGACCCCTCCTGTTTTGGAAAGGGTCTGTCGTTTTCATTCATCTAAGAAGGCATAGAATACTTAAGATGTTTATGGATCCTACATATTTTTTGTGTCAAATTATAAAGCTAATTAATGATTCAATTTTAGCTTATAAGACTAAAATTTCGATAATTCGATGCACGAGTATTCTCGGGCTGTTAAGTTAAGCGGTTAATAGTCTGCAGAATACATTCACTTATTCTTTTATGGTATAAATATTGTCTAGAGCAAGCACAGTTGCGGTTTGTCTGTTTATCTGAGCTTGCAACTAATTCGTATCCCACACACAATGTGTTAAACTCACCGGAAAGAAGGCTCAAATCAAATCCCACTCTGTTTGGGTTCGGAAAGTGAAGTCACGTGGCCCATCAACCAATGGATTCTGTAGATGCTGTCAAATCTTATAGCTAAATAACGCTTTTTCGGGCAGCTGCATAAAGGAATATTTATTTTGATAGTGTGGATTTGTTTTCTGACAGCTTTGAAGTAGCATCTGTCAAAGTCGGGGTTAGTTCAGAAATTCTTTATAGCTTGGTTTTGTTCTCTTCATCAAACTAGGACACTGACACCACAATATACCGTCCAAGTAGAACAAACAGATAGGACAAAAAAATGGTGAAAAAGAGAAAGTGGATTATTCTGAAGATTTTTATAAAAAAAATAGTGTCAAGATTTTGAATATGACAAATTTGAAACCACAATAACAAAAAGGTACCTTTCCCCAAAAAAAAGACTAGTGGCAGGACATCGCTCCCTTCAAAAATGGAGCAAGAGATTTATGAAATTTTACAGAATCCCTTTTTTTGTTTAATTTATCATTTTTTTTCTTAAAGAAATTTATCACCTAACTACAGCCATCTCAGTGATTTGAAACTTTCTAAACAAGTATTCAAAAGAATAATGTTAGCAGCATTAACTTATCTTCAAATCAAGAAAACAAACCCATTATATATTTATTTGGCTGCAATTTAATAAATCTTCACTTTCAAGACAATTATCGCACCTATTTTCAGCTTTCATCATAAGAAAAAAACTTATACGGTAGTCAAAACTTAGTTCATATTAGTTATGTTTCATATAATATATTTCTAAGCAATTTTAAAAATGAATATTTTTACTGATTATCATATTTGCAAGGGGAAACTGGTTATCATATTTATAAAGACTACATCACTAACGCGTGTACAAACTTCTGGAAAGGATAAAAATGTCAAAGAAATCGGATGCATTCACTTTTGCTGAAAATGCCATCGTCACATGCGATTGCGCAAATATGATGAACGAACGGTACGAATTGTACTGATAACAAAAAAGTACATTTGGAAAATGCACAGGTGTTCAAAGTTGTAATATTTGGGCACAAAGTTGTTGAGCGATAATACTTACCTGAAATCAGCTGCACATGTAATCACGACCATTCTGGAAAATTTATGGTGTATTTTCCACAAATGTGGCAGAAACGCAGAAGCTTGCAGTGAAATCCTCATTACTATCCACACCGAATCTTCTTTCAAATGCCCCCAGTAATCAAGACAGGATGTTTTCGGCGATCGTGTCGACCAATGTTTGTGATCATCAAGCTGACTTCATATTTCCATATTGACTTCATAGTTGACCATATTGAGTCTGCGGTGGCCTAGTGGTAAGGTCTCGGCTTTGGGGCCCGAAAGTTCTAGGTTCGTAATCCGATTGTTGGTCCTGTTGAACATTAAATCATACGCAAGGGGCCAAACGTCCTCCGCTGCTGTGGAAGTTTGGAAGGGGTTTCAGCTAAGGTGTCGTCCTCGTCATCTGACTGCGGTTCAAAATTACGAAGTCCGTCCCAAAATGGCCCTCGCGTTGCTTCAGAACGGGACGTTAATATAACTAAACTAAACTAACTCGTAGCTTCCGTAAGTCACGTTTGAGAATTGACAAACTACATGCCTGAAATGGCTAAGACATTCATGCTGGACTTTTTAACTCCTTAGCTGATTTGGCCGTATGTGCATCTAATTATAGCAATTTTAAACTAATAAAAATGCATTCACAGGCGTTATAATTCGATACAACAGTTCTGTGAAATCCATAAACATTTCAATTGTCCTTTCTGTTCTCAAAAGAATGAAAATGACAACGCAGTCCCAAAACAGAAGGTGTCATCTATTTAGATAGTTGAGAAAACAAACCAGTTAAAGGTTTAATGCTGGAACAACATTTCATGGCACGCGAGAGTTTCTTCCAGAAATATTAGCTCACCCAGTCGCAAGCTAATATTTATAAAAGATCAAGCAGGAGGTATTGGCCTATTTAGTGGTACCTTACCATAATAGGTCAAACATTTATTGCAAGCGTCTATAAAGAATAGGAGGTGTCCAACGCCAGCTACAGCATGAAGATGACGTTTCTAACCATGCATATCTATACACGATTCTAATTCGTCTTTAAGCACTCCCTTTTGCCAAAAGTTTATGCACGCTGAAACACAATAGATTAAGTCAACTTTGTTGATACGAAATCAGAGCACTTCATGCTCGGCTTCCAGCAAGTCAAGTCCAGAACTTTTGTGTTGGACGCCTACTGATGTGGGGCTTGCCTCGTCCATCCCAGGAGCATTTTTTTCAAAGAGATCACTCGTGGATATGTAGATATTACTATATTATAACAAAAATCGCTCTATAGATATGTGTGTAACCAGTCTAACACACAGGATAACGGGGAATGAAAGTTTATTCACAAATATGCAGGAAAACACGTAGCACAGGTAACAGGAACAATAGATCTTGCACAGATTAGCAACGCAAACAATCAACAATTCGTAGGTAATAACAGTTCAGCACTTTAAGATTTAGCAACACAAACAGTCAGAAAATCACTAATAATGACAATAACAGCACTTTCATTAGCGCTCAGCTCACAAGCTTCCTCGCACTGCAGACGAAACTCCAAAATCGTTCACATTACTGCCCTGTGATCCAAGTGTGGTTCTTTCATAGTCTCCCTGACGGGCCGTGACGTCACACGGAATCATCTAGTAAATTCAATCGTATTTCCTTTCCTAATAAAGATATCGAGAAAAGGATCGCATTTTCTGGAATCTTCGATTTGTCGCCAAGTCGCCGAAATGGACGTCAAGTTCCTCGCCACGGTCAGGAATCCAGGACTACCTGCTGCCAGTCATCCCATACTTACCCCTGTAAAACTCTCTTCCCAACTACAAGACTAACATAGCTGAGAAGCGACTTTCCATGTTCGTAACAATATGTAAAAGCAAGCATCCTAATAGTTACTTTTGTTTAGTGATTTTTATATTATTATGTAATCTGTAAAACTCCAAGAAATCTTCCCTTTTCTTACATATTTTCATTTAGCTTGACTTGTTTCATGTTTGTCAACATGGGGTTTCGTAATCAATTTTTCGCTCACTCCTTTATATGCTGGTGTTTTGAAATATTATACACCTGTGTTTTCTCGATCGCAATACACTATTTTAATATTTTCGGAGTTTAATTATCAATTATCGCTTATTTTTATATAGCTAGGAGTCAATACAAGGCACGCCATCTGCTAGTGAATTTGAGAATAACTGACTACAAGATTCCGCAATAATTATAATGACCCGTTATGAAAAATATTAGAGACATGATTAGGGAAGAGAAAAGGATAAAAATAATTTTGTAAAAAATACAACTTTTCTTAGTGTTCTAAAATGAAAAAAATGACGGTAGGCTGGCTTTTCAAACAGCCGCTGATGTTAAAGGCGTAGGACCACTTAACTCGCGTGACTCTTTTGTTCCTCGAAGTTTCTAGTAAATTTTTAAGCTAATTAAGTTTTTTTGTAACTTCTGATTTTACCCATTGTCTCTAAAATCAGACATTAGTTATGTTTTCAACATATGTAGTTACCGATATATAGAGAATCGCGTCACCAATTCATGCGTATTTTTTCCCAACTTTGAGACTCATTTGTCATTGAACTACAATTCCGATATTCATTTTTTTGTAACTTCTGTTGTTACCCTTTATCTCAAAAATAAGACATTAGTTATGTTTTTAACATATGTAGTTACCTATATATAGAGGATCTCCCATACCAAGTTTTGTGGCTTTTGGCGTGTGAATCAAATTCCTTCCTGAGACATCAATGGGAGGAACGTAGTCCTACGTTAAAAATAATTTTTTTAAAAAATACAACTTTTCTTCGTGTTCTAAAATAAAAAATAATAATTTTTTATCTAAAATATGAAGGTCAAAGCAAAAATGTAAAGACTGTAAGACGATGAAAATTATACGATAAGGTAATAAAGGCACAAAGATTATCAAAAGAAATAACATTCTTAAATATTCATTAAAACTAAAAATATATTATGAATATGGTTAAAATTCCAATTCAATTACAGTATATATTTCAGCGCCTCATGCTTTTACAATTTCTGTTCTGATCTCCACACTCTGATTAAAAAAATTAGTTCCTGCGTTTTAGAGCTCTAATAAATGCTTCCTTTTATAAAATTTGTTTACTCGCAGTATTTTCATTCAAGTCTTCACTAAACAGTAAAGACTTGAGCATGAGAAAACATTACATAGTTCTGATTATGCTTAGGCTTATATTATTTCTACCATTTATATTATTTATATTATTTCAATCAAGTTTTCACTAAACAGTAAAGACTTGAGCAAGAGAAAACTTTACATAGTTCTGATTATTCTTAGGCTTATATTATTTCTATCATTTATATTATTTATATTATTATTTATACTATTTCAATCAAGTTTTCACTAAGCAGTAAAGACTTGAGCCTGAAAAATGATAACATAGTTCTCATTATGCTTAGGCTTATATTATTTATATTATTTCAATCAAGTCTTCACTAAACAGTAAAAACTTGAGCATGAAAAATGATAACTTAGTTCTGATTATGCTTAGGTTTATATTATTTTTAAAGACAAGCGAGTTTCTCCGTTTAATTTCTATTAAAGCTTTTCACGAGAAATTTTAAAGATGCAAAAACCTTTCTAGGGATCCAAACTTTGCACATCTTAAGACAAGGTTTTAATTAAACTGGAGAGAGAATTTAAAATTGTGCGGTTTCCACAGTGTAATGAATCAGCGATGAACGCCAGAATAATATAACCATTGTTTGTTTTCGTTAATGTAAGAGAAAGTTCATAAGTTTAGGTTGTGGAGAAGTTTTTCTGCTATTTTATAATGCCTCTGTACGAGATGGATAAAATATTTAAAGTCAACTGCCTTTAATTAAAATTCTCTTCTGCATTGTTTCTAGCCAAAATTAAAACTTCAATAAACGAAACCTTTCCAGGAACCAGCATGAAAATCAACACTGTAAGTTGATGAAGCACTTGTAAATATAGCAGTTTAAATTGGAAATTTTGATTACAATAGTTAAAGCGACATATTTTGATTACAACTTTTCCGGATAGCATTTTTATGAAGCAAAAAATTTAGAAATAGAAACATTCGCATTCAAACAATGATGGCCTTAAACTAAGAAAATCTGGCAGATATTTATTTCTGTCTAATGTATTCGAGAAAATACACGGACGAGGGAGGTCCGATAATAAAGGTACAAGGCAAAATTACACTGACAGTTATAATTCAAGAAAATACATTTTACAAAAACCCTTTTATTCATATGTCTAAATAGTTCCATTCCCTAAAAATTCCTGTTTTTACTCCTTCTGTTTTGTTTTTTCAAATATAGATGGCGCCATGTTACTAGCGTTTATTTCAAAACAAATTGCTGATTCCTTTTTTTAAAAAGAAAGTTAGCGTGGGATTGTGATATCGTGAGGACATTTTTTTCTCTTTTTTTCTCTATTCTGAGCATGGGGTAAGTTAATTTTTATGATGGCTACTTTTAAAAGCCAGATGGCTAATATTTTTAAATCAATCTTATTAGCGTTTTTATTATTGTGTTTGGTTTTCCTTTTTCTTTTAAAATAAGGCTTATTGATGCACAGATCTCCTTAGTCTTTTGTTGGTAAATTTCGGGCTAAGAGAAGCTATATTTGGCGTAATGCAAGCTTCTTACAGAAAAATTTCCCAATTATTTTGAATCCATTTCGAATAAAGACCTTAGCCCTTGAAAAAATGGACTAGAATGGATTCCTTGTTTGTTTTTTTATTTATATTTATTTTTCGGCTTTCTTTGAATGATATTGATTTCCATATTCTTTGTTTTTTGTTTGCAGCTGCAAATGCGCGCGACTTAAACATTGTTTAAATTTTATTTTCTAAATTTTATTGTTTAAAAAATTTGTAGTTGTTTTTGTTTAAAGTTTAAGTTCATTTTTTTTATTTTTTAAGTTTATTCTAATTTTTCCACTTGATTGTTTTTAAACTCACAAAAACTACATACTTTTGTTTATTTCTCGACATAATCTCTGTAAACCTTGAGACATTTATCCCAGCGTGACGCTAGTTTGAACATCCCTTTATGGTACTGCTGTTTGTCAAGTTGCTTGAAGCACGCCAGAACGGTGCTCTGCGGCGAGCCGGAACTTTGTGGAAGTGTAGGTCGCATATGATTTCATGAATAGTTACGCTTACGAATTCCTGTCACTTCAGCAATTTCACGAACTTTATTGCAACAATCTTCCTTAATCAAGCGTTCGACATTTGAACAGTTGTCATCCGCGTGTGAAGTCCTTGGTCTGTCTCTTTTCTTCTCTGGATCATCCTTCAGAATAGTTCGTCCATCTTAAATTTTTAACACCAAAGGTTAAATTCTTTTTAGCTTTAAACGTTCGATCCATAAATACCCTGCAATCTGCGATGAATTTCGCTCTGATTAACTGCTTCAGCTTGCAAAAATCCGATAACTGCACGTACCTCAAACTTTGCATATTCTGTGATTAGACACGCCATGTTTCATTGTTCCCTGGAGAATCAATTGCGTCTTAAACAACACGACACTTCAGTCTAACTTACTACACTCCTAAACGTATATAGTGATGCAATTCGTGCCAATATTCTATCTGCGTGCTTTGTATACCAGCCACCTGTACCTCCATTATCGGACCGCGCTCGTATTACAGTAGCTCTGTGTCTTTAAGACTTTCAATAAGTTAGAATTCCTTATAAATGATAATTACTCTCATATGCTTCTAAGCCTAATTCGACGATTTGTCTTTGTTAGGAATGACTGAAAAATTCCACTGTTTTGCAAAATGAACATTTTTTTTTATTTCAAAGCTTATAGTCATCTCCATTAAATTTGAAAATAACTATCTTGCTACTAAATGCATAAGTTCTTACATTAAAGTAAAATTCGTTGGATAAAATTTATCTTTCTGTCTAAGTTAAATAAAATATATTAAAATTAGTAGCTGTAGAAATATTAAACTTTGCATGATAGAAGAATGAAATAAACCTTTCCAAATTCCTTATTTTACAGATATACAGCTTTGATTAAAATGTCTAGACGCCAGTTCATTTTCTTTCAAGAGTTTTTTGTATTCTTAATATTTCTGATATAGTTTCGAATTTTTTAACTCCTAATGCCTTCAAAATAATGATTTACGTCGGTATCAAATTACTTATTAAATTAAATATTGTTTTCATGTTTGTTTCTATATAATCTGTGAAAAGGTATTTTTATAATTTAAATTTGTAAGTTTGAGGGAATTCAAACTCATTTAACCATAGGTAATCTCAATTCCTTTTTAGAGTTTATTTAATGGGTAAATAAACGAAAATATTATCCTTTAAATATTATCTATAGGTATAGGTTACTTTCTAGATGCTTCTAGTTTATAGGTACTTCCATATAGTATTATAAAAACAAATTATGCCTATATGTTAAGCAACTAGACAACCTCAACTAGCATCAATAAATTAGAACTCTAAAAATATTGCTTTTTCCACGAACTCATACCACTAATGATTTTATATTTCATAATTTTGATCATTTCCAGTAATAAAATTTCGCGAACTTTTATGTAGATGAAAATATTTAAGACATCAAAAAATTATAAATTCATATCGGCAGATGGATTGTTGCTCTTCTATTTCAATTACTTCCTCTAGTTACTAAGAGTTTGTTTTTTGTTTAAGCCACTATAAACTGCAAGTAAAGGTAGTAGTACTGCAGTAAATTTTACCATTTCAATACAGGAAATGACAATACATTGGAAAATATGGAAAAGCTAAAAATGCCTATAACATTTTCATTCGACATGAATAGCTACGTGCATGTTTAATTAGAGTATTACTACCCGTTCATTAATTTTCCAAAATCTGATACAGATTTAAAATTTTGGCAGAAAGACCGCATACAAAATTCCATTCAGCTTAACTGATGCAATGTCGAGTTATCGTATTCATATTCACATAGACAGAAAAAAATAATTCAAAAAA
>BGPR01010806.1:9139-23349 GCA_013235015.1 Araneus ventricosus
CGTTGTGCTATGTTCTACAAATTGAACGCAATTTTGCACATTCTCCAAATAAGTTTTGTTTGGTGGGGTAAGAAAACGTTGAATTTTAAGTGTTTTTCATTTTATTTAAATGGTATATAAAATAGAAATTAAATTTAATGCTAATAAATTGCGGTTCAGTTCTTAAACAGACTGTTTGATTATTAGATACCCAAAATATTGTGTTTTAATATTTTATCCATAGGGAGACTCACAGTTTTACACTTTTTTAAACTTTTATTTTTTTCTATTTTTAAGTGTTTAAGTATTTCTCTCATTTTCTATTACCAAATTAGTTAGTCTTTAGGATCTAGTGTATATTTTAAGAATCTTTAAATTAGTATATTTTATAATTGTACCATTTTCAATGATGTAAGTGTAAATCCTGCCCCACAGACGGACAAGTTTACACAATGTCTGGACAAGCTACCACCAAAAATGATAAAATAAAAGGCTTACATTAAAATACAACAATTTAAATACAAAAAAAACCTAGTTATTTCAAAAAGTAATATTAGATTATAAACAATTACGGTGAATCCTAATAGTATTCAAAATCACTCTCACAATTTATACAAACAAAAATTTTGAATTTGCCATTGGTACAGTCCTCATGATCCCACCTCTTTACTCAATGATTGCACCCACTGTTCAGTGATCTTGTGGATTTTGAACAGACATTTTTCATCGTCATGCTCTTCATTAGAATCAAAAGTTTTCTGGTTTTTTTGTGTCTTTTTCTCAATATTTCCCATTTGTTTCAGAACAGGTTTTATTTTATTTTTAAATTTTATCCACCCTGTTTTCCCCATTATTATAACGTGCTCTAGTGGAGTTATTGACTTAGACATAGTATTATGGTTGATGCTAATTTCCCTTTATTGATTTCTCCTTCTCATTTGTAAGTATTTTACTTTCTCGTATACGAAGATACAAAGAAAAGTATTGATCGTCAAAAAATTCTGAACTCAGATTTTGACGAATCTCCACGGTTTAGACCTCTCCTGAGTCCGAAAAACACAATTTTGAATTATGTCTTGTGTCTGTATGTCTGTGAACACGATTAGAAAACTATTAGAGCTACGGGATGAAATGGTATGTGGTCTTTAAACGTAATTTGTGGGTTTCCATCACAAATTTTGGCCAGCAATACGTAACTGAAAGATTAGGGAGTCTCGCCAGGTCCTGTTGCGCAAAAGAATGAGCAGAGGATTTGAATTTGTTTTGATCCTTCAAACCACGCGTGGTTCCAACTTTGGTTTACTTGCGACGGAAGTTTATTTGACGTCTTTTATTATTCTAGTTTTCTCTACATGTGTTAGGAGTATACGAGAAAGTTTAGGGGAGACCACTCCCGCTGGTTTGATATTGCGCGCACAATATCTCAAGAGCTATTGAATATTTTTATATAAATGTTTACTGAATATGTGTTGTGCTATGTTCTACAAATTGAATCACAATTTTTGCACATATTTTTCTCCAAATAAGTTTTGTTTGGTGGGGGGGGGGGGTAAGAAAACGTTGAAATTTTAAGTGTTTTTAACATTTTATTTTAAATTGGTATATAAAATAGAAATTAAATTTAAATGCTAATAAATTGCGGTTCAGTTTCTTAAACAGACTGTTTGGATTACTTAGATACCCAAAATATTGTGTTTAGACCAATATTTTATCCATAGGGGAGACCGGGGCAGGTTTTACACTTTTTAAACTTTTATTTTTCTATTTTAAGTGTTTAAAGTATTTCTCTCATTTTCATTACCAATTAATTAGTTAGACTTTAAGGCATCTAGTGTACATTTTTAAGTACTTTAAATTAGTATATTTTATAATTGTACCATTTTTTTTACCATGATGTCGCGTGTGTAAACTTGCCCCATGACCGGAACAAGTTTACACAATGTCTGGGGTACGTTTACACGCCACCAAAAATGATAAAATAAAAGGCTTACAGTGATTAAAATACAACAATTTAAATACAAAGAAACCTAGTTTATTTCAAAAAGTACATATTAGATTATAAACAATTGAAATGGTGAATCCTAATAGTATTCAAAATCACTCTCACAATTTATACAAACAAAAATTTTGAATTTGCCATTGGTAATACAGTCCTCATGAGCCCACCTCTTATACTCAGTGCATTGTACCCACTGTTCGCCAGATCTTGATTCATTGTATGGATTTAAACAGTAAGTACACAGACATTTTTTATCGTCATGCTCTTCATTAGAATCAAAAGTTTTTTTGGTTTTTGTGTCTTTTTACTCTCAATATTTCCCAAATTTTGTTTCAGAACAAGTTTTGTCTTATTTTTAAATTTTTTATCGACACTGTTTTCCCCCCATTATTATAACGTGCTCTAGTGGAGTTATTGACTTAGACATAGTATTATGGTTGATGCTAATTTCCTCTTTATTGATTTCTCCTTCTCTATTTGTAAAGCATTTTTACTTTCTCGTATACGAAGTATACAAAGAGAAAGTATTGTAATCGTCAAAAAATTCGAACTCCAGATTTTGACGAATCTCCACGTTTTAGACCTCCCTGAGTCCGAAAAACACAATTTTGGAATTATGTCTGTGTGTCTGTATGTCTGTGAACACGATTACTCGAAAACTATTAGAGCTACGGGGATGAAATTTGGTATGTGGTCTTTAAACATGATTTGTAGGTTTCTATCAAATTTTTGACAAAATCCGTCCTCGGGAAGTCTGTCTGTCTATCTGTCCGCGGTCATGCGAACACTATAACTCAAAAACTTGAATAGCTAGATGAATAAAATTTGGTACACAGTTTTATCATCATGAATGTAGGTCCGTATCAAATTTTGGGCCAAATCCGTCAAAAGGTTGACTGTCTGTCGGTCTGTATCATATCGCATCTCCAACGAGTCCGCTATCTCCACGCGAATGCGTATTGAACGCAATCTTCTGTGCACGATATTTATTGACTCCTGCTTGGCGCTTTTTTTTCATCCGATTCTCCATGCGCATGCATACTTGGTAGCAATCTGTGCACGCGGAAGGATTGTCCTTGAGGCAAGAAAGAGTAAAAATCGGTATTCATTTAATCGGAACGCATCTTTTCGAATTTGATTTTTTACCTAAATATTTTCTGATAGTTATTGGATCCTGGGTTACAATAGGTTCGAATTTTTTTATCCACGCGGGGGGAGGGGAAACAGCACGTTTTTCGAGAAGTATACGAGAAAGTTTAGGGGAGACCACTCCCGCTGGTTTACAGGTGTAGCTGTAATAATTGATGTTTGCCTTTTTTTCCTACCTCCGTTACTTCTTTTCCTTGGCCCTGCTTTTTGAAATGGCATCACATCTGCAGGTGTTGGAAATGGATCTGTAATGCAAGTGCCTTTTGTGCCAGTTATAACAAAACAATGGCGATGGGGCAAGTTTACACACTGTGTAAGCTTGCCCCATCGCCATTTTTTTGTTATAACTCAGCATATAAGCTTTATTTATAATAAAAATAAGCAACTAAATAGCTTAAAATAACCACAAAAGAACAACCTAAGAGGAAAATTCATAATAAGTTATAATATTCAAATAGTAAGAGCCCTATTAAAGCCAATAAGTAAGGGTAAAAATTCACTAAAATGGTAAAAAAACCAGAAAAAGTTGTCCACTTCACGGTCCACTTTCAAGACTGACTCCAAACTGGCGTAAGTATTAATGGAGGCTGAGACATTTCTTCTGAAACATCATGTGGCGCCCCACGACCGATGATATGTGAAATATAAGCCTTGTGTAAACTTGCCCCTGTACCAAACTTGCACCGGTCTTCCCTAATCATGCGCGCAAGGTGACTATCTCACTTTTTCTCCAAATATTATACCCATATTTATTACTCTTTCAATAAATACATAATATAATGGTTTGAAAATGTGTGTACTATAAGAAAAAGAACAGATATTTTTCTAGGAAAAAAAGTAAGTTTGTGAATTGCAGTGTTTCAGAGATATAATGTATCGAATTTGACAGTTTTTCCACCATTTTTTCGAGGTTTAAGAGTCGTACGTCCCCTTAAACGCTTTAAAGTTATTACTTTTGAATGATCTTGCATTAGTAGCATTATATTTGCAATAATCAAATTTGTGTACTGAAATTTCGATTGCAGGTCTTTTCATTTACACGTGGTTTCAAGTCAGTCCCTTGAAGTATGAATGGCGCTTTACTGTACTTTCAAGGTTTTTCTTTCGTGGTGATTCATCTAAATTGGTCATTGCTGGGCACTCGGGGAAAGGGGTCGCCCACCCCACTTTTTGCGGAAAAAATAATTTTTTATTTCATTTTAGCTGCCTAAAACTAGGAATTATAAAAGAACAATAGTGTCCGGAAAAGGTAGCTAAATTTGTAACTAAATTTTTAAAATTTTGTGGTGTACCCTCTTTATTTCCCGATACTTTTAGTTGTCTACAAATTTTTTTGCCCTCCGCCCCCATTTATAACTCTCAATCGCCACTACTGTTGTTGGGTGAGTTTATTCTATCTTTAGTTGGGAAAGAGAGATTCTTTCAGAAGATAACTTTTTTAAAGATTAACATTAAATCTAGTTACCTATTCTCATAATATGAAATATTTACTGATAAGCAAGAAACAGAACAATCCGGAACATAAATTCAGATTCGCAAGAAATCCGAGACACTTTTCAATCCGAGATAAAGAATCGAAAATCGATATTTACTGGCCACTTAAGTTTTTCCTTCTTTCAGGTTGATAATGTCGTTAGGTTTCCCAAAGCAATAAATAATTTACTTAGTATGAAGGTTTTTAAAATGTATCAAGAAAGCTCCCAAGTAGCAACAATTCGTGTTTGTTTTAGATGCTTTAAATTGGACGTAGTGATGCAACACCAATCAACCAGGAGGGAACCAACTCCAAAATACACATTCGGAAAAACCTTAGTGAAGAAATTCTAATGCTTTATTAATTTGCGCCGTAAGTGTTCTATTGGATTGGAGTTTATTCATTTTCACAAAACAAACATAAACATTTAGGTACACTTTCCGATAATGAACCCGATATCCTTTTTTGTTCCCGATTGTATAACTGCGCCCAATCTAAAATTTTCAAAACCAAAGAACGAGTCCTCCAACCTCGACCACTGAACCGATTTATCCAATTTTTATTTTATATGAAAGCTCATAACCCCTAGATACGTCATCAGTGGTCACCTGCCCCCCACCGCCCTCCATTTTTGAGAGAAATCTCAAAAACATTGCTTCACTGTACATTTTCTGTGGGGAACAGCTTTGGCAGATTCCTCCAGCCCCTTCTACTATACCATTTTCACCAATTTTTATTTCATATGAAATCTCATGACTTCTATATACGTCATCAGTGGTCACCTGCCCCCACCACCCTCCATTTCCGAGACATATCGCAAAATAAAACTTTGAAAGAGCCCCACAGACTCTACAACTGGACCAATTTTGCCGCTTTGCTATTATAGCTATATGAGCTATTAATATTACGGGTGAACAGATAATCACCGAAGGCGGCTAGTTCTTTTTTAAATCCTAAAACGCGAGAAGGAATTTCACACGAAAAAATTATTTTTTGGCCAAATTCCCCAATTCACGCTGTCCAAGAACTTTCTTCTAATCTCTGTAGGGAAAAAAATTCTGGGATTTAATAATTATAAATTCCAGTTTTTAACTTTTTAGAAATAAATTCGCGTAGCCTGTAATAATTACTTTGTTGTTTTCCATCTGTAATCTTAAATAATTATTCTTTCACTGTTATTCGGAAGAGGCATCTGTTATCCGGACTAATCGAAATTTGACGTTCCGGACGGATGATCAAGACTAGAAGATCAAGACTAGTTATCTACCACAGCGTCAGTTATCCGGACCATTTAATGTGTGATGTTACCCAGATAAAACGTCGATTATCCAACGTTATCTTCGTCAGTTTTCCGGACGAATAACTTGGCCTTTCCTGGACTAATCAGTATCTGACAACATGCGAACTTAGTCATATTATGGAATTTCATTGACAATTTGATACTTGTGGATTTTTTTAAATAGACGATTTAAACCAAACAATTTGATAAAACTCTTCCCCTTTGAATTTAATAAAGTAAACGTGGGGTTTGAGGCCGCGGTGGCCTAGCGGTAAGGTGTCGGCCTTGGAACCAGAGCAGGGTCTGATTTAGCCTTTGAACTGCTCCGTGCAAAAGTAAAAATTGCGCCCCTATGGAACTAAAATGTAAACATTCTAAAAAAAAAAGTTTTATGGTCTTTTTATTTTCTCGTATACGAAATATACAAAGAGAAAGTATTGTAATCATCAAAAAATTCGAACTCGAGATTTTGACGAATCTCCACGTTTTAGATCTCCCTGAATCCGAAAGACACAGTTTTGGAATTCTGTCTGTCTGTGAACACAATAACTCAAAAACTATTAGAGCTACGGGGATGAAATTTGGTATGTGGTCTTTAAACATAATTTGTAGGTTTTTATCAAATTTTGGACAAGGTCCGTCCACGGGAAGTCTGTCTGTCTGTCCGCGGTCATGCGAACACTATAACTCAAAAACTTGAATAGCTAGATGAATAAAATTTGGTACACAGTTTTATCATCACGAATGTACGTCCGTATAAAATTTTGGGCGAAATCCGTCAAAGGGTTGACTGTCTGTCGGTCTGTATAATCGCATACTTGTAAAAATTATATCTCCTAAACCCTTTGACGTAAATAAATAAAAAATGGTATGACGTTTGCTAATATTAATTATAGATATGTGCTCAAATTTCGTTTCAATCCGTTGAAAAAAAGGTGTTCAAATTGTTTACTCCGTGCCGGGTCACGGACTAACGGAGTGTTCGTCCGGCCCTGACCAGAGGGTTCCAGGTTCGAAACCCGATTTCACTGAAGGTCCGTCGTGTAGGGGGGGGGGGCTGTTGCACGTTAAATCATACGTAGGGAGCCAAACCTCCCCCCCGCTGGCGTTGTGCTATTGCCTAACCGCCACGAGAAAAACTCGTTTCTGGCGGGCGTCATGGAAACGAGATGGTGGCATTTGACATCCAAATAAGTTATTTTTGTACAATAAATTGAAATTTTAAATTAGAGTGAACAGTTTTTTTAATGAATTATCGTTATTCGTATAAAGTAAGATTTTTTGCATTAATTAAGATCTGTTTTATGTCCGAAATACTAAACTGTAGAATCCCTGATCTGATTAGGTTAAAACTTTGACCATTCTTTAATTTTGAAACGATTATATGCTATGAAATCCATTTTATTACTTTAATTACCCTTCTGATTCATTTGAAAAATCTCTACGCGACATTAAAATTACGTAACGTATGAAATTCTCCATGATAATCTTCGAATTCGTTCTTGAAAACATTATTCTTGGATTGTAAAATTAGCATCCAGAATTCTTTTTGTTATTCATCGATGCGATCGACCTTCATAAATCCAAACCTGTACATTTAACGGTGAGATGAGGACCTGCTGAACTACATATTTCCTCTGCATTCACTTTAGTTATCGTGTCAATGAACCTTTTTTCTTAGACATGTCTGCTAATTAACGCTTGTGCTCTTCAAGATAAAGCGCCCGGAAGAGCTGAAAGGCAAGAGTCCCGCTTTTTTCTATTGTGTGTCGGCGCATGCAGTTAAAGTCACAGTTTAAAAATAGGCCGATTCGTATCTGTTGACGGGAAATGAAATCAAAACAATTCTTTTTAACGAGTAGTGGTACTAGGCACGATGCATTTTTAGAGCCGTTAGTATTAATCTTACGCAGTCCGATATATTGTTATGAAGTTGTACAAATAAGCGAGCGAGTGTAAATAATTAAATTAAAAAATAATTTTGAGCTTAATATTTTTATTAAATACAGTTGATTGAGTCTTAAACTTAAATTGCTCGATTAAAACTTCTTTATTAAAACCAAGGGTGTAGTAATAAATAAGAAAAGAATTGTAAGAAATAAATAAGAAAAAAATTGTAAGATACCTCCTTAAAACAGCGTTGTCTGTGTCTAATCCTTAACCTCGAAAATGTGATAAATATTTAAATTAATTAATAAAATTAAGCAAGTGGTGGTGAGAAGAGATTAAAGTCATTAAGGCTGCAAACATTTAATTGTATTTTATGTTTCGATTCTGAAAACTCATGAAATTTTCTACATTATTAATCGATCTCATGATTTTATTATTCATTTTACGTACTTAATTTTCATATAACTTGAAATGAACAATTTTTTAAAAATTTATTCTTTAACAACTTCATTATATTCATGTTAATGTTCGATCAGAAATAAAATAATAACTGTAAAGTTTTGACGTTTTATTATTTCACAATTTAAATACCTAGATAAAATAATTATAGATCTCAAATGTTAAAAAATATTTTAATATGAAGCAATCCCCTACTCCCCTATCACCCTCCCTATCCCCCCGCCCAACAACATCACCAGGTCAGAGCGTCCCGGCACTGCTTAATTTCTACACCACTGATTAAAACTTTCTTTCTTTCAGGTCCAAAATATAAAAAGTAAATTGTTTTGTTGGTTAATTAAATTATTCAAAATTAATTACAAAAAGGGAAATATATAAAAGTTGCGAATTTGCATCACTGCTCAGCGTAAGATTGAAGGGGTACAAAAATAATTATAATTTACCGTAAAAAGTTATTAATTTTTATCAATGAGCGTTTTAGAGATTTTAAAAAATATATATTTACCAATTTTGATTTACGATTACCATTTCGTTTTTGTTTTAATACAATGCATATTCCGTTATTTTGATTTCAATAAAAAAAATTCCAAATTTTATATCTTATTTACATCTTTACGCCCCCTTAGAAAACACGCCTCACATATTACTAATATAATAGCCCAGATCTGTCTCTCGGTAACGCTCTGACGTCACCAACAATAAAACTCGCGCCATAGCACTGCGAGACGTTAAACAGCGTTATTTCATTGTTGGAGAACCTAAATTTCAGTAATTTTAATTTTAAAAGAGTAATTGTCGTTCTAATTTCAAAATTATTACCTCTAAAATAGTGAAATAAAATTTGCTATCCATTGATATAAAATTTATCTCGCTATGATCAATAATTCCCGAGAAATTTTAAATTATATTAATCCTATATTTCAAATTAATTTCCGTTTTTTAATAGAAAGTAGTAAATTACGTCAGTGGTATATCATACGCGTGATATAGTTTGGACGCCACAATGCGATAATTATTTAGTGCATAGTGATGATATAATTTGGTAATATTTTTTGGCAACGTTAAAATTTACACAAAGACATCTGAAGTACAAGGAAAATTGTTAAACAGCGAAAAATACTTCACACTGAATGTTGTTTATCAAGAGGTTTTTTGAATAAAGATATATGTAAATAATATGTAAATAAAAATGTCCTGTCATAATACATGTTTATTTTATTTGTTTTCAATCAATGTTAAACATTTCTCTCGCATATTTATCTATTTAAACAAGTCAGATTTGACTTGAAATCTCTCGAATAAAGAGGCAATTTGCACCCGTCATACCATGACGGGTGCAAGTTGAAAATTAATTAATGAGAGATTTCTAGTTGAGGATTAATCAGCTAATTAAATTTTTGAGAAGTATGTCAATTCTTCATTTAGAGTGGGAAACCTAGTACGTGAAAGATGCCGACAATCCTACACATCAATCCTTCCAAAACCAGTAATTTTTTGGGGTAATATCTGGTCAATTACAAAAGATTCCACACCGCTAAGCTGTACATGTAGGCCCAAGTCCGAGGTCACATTCTGCAACTACCGTGCCTCTCAAGACTGAATCCAGTGTGGGTTGCCCATGTAGGTTGATAGCCCAAACCGATGCCTTAGTTCTACTTTTCCGCATATCATTTCCGGCGAAGAATCACAATGGATACCTGCCCCGATATTTCGAATATGAGAGATATAAAGTAACAATAAAACGTTCGAATTCGCAACGGTGGTGGTTGTTTGATTGTTGAAACGTAAACCAAATGGGAGGAGGAGGATGTTCCACGTGCTTGGCGTGGTCCATTAACGTTCTATTGACAATTTCCGTACTTTTGTTCTTTTTCTTTTGTGGTAAGGATGTCACGAATCGCGTCGTAAAGAATCTAAACCATTGAAAGGAAATTCAAGTTCCTTCTCTAACTCTTTGATAGTTAAATAATCCGTAGTTGATATTTTGCTTATTTTCTGAATAAGAAGATAAGCTTCTTTAACGTGCGCTGATAATTTAACAGAGTTCCCATTCTTATTGGGGAAAAAAATTCAAGGACTTTTTTAAGAAAATTCAAGGACCATAAATTTACATATTTTAGACATAAAAATGCAAATGACAAATTTATATCAAATTAATCATTAAGATTTTTACTTTTGAAGTAAAAAAAATTGATATGCATCTATATTGATATGCTACAATTCTAATGATAAAACTGTGTACCAAATTTTATCCATCTAGTTATTTAAGTTACTTCCCTTGCTTAATGAAATTAATTAACATACATTTTGAAAACAGATTTCATTGTAGAGAAAATCAGTATTTAAAACAAAATTATGTTCAAATATATCAGTTACTTTAAAAATACATTAGGATAATTGCAGGACTATTTTACTCGACAGAAAAAATACCCTCTATAGCTTTCACTGTATTGTCAAATTAAGCTGTCATTAAATATACGAAGATGTAATCGTTTGGGCGCCATAATTTAATTCCTACTAGGGATAACAGTAGGCGTTCAAAGAAAAGGGCTTGATTCATTTAAATACTTTTAATCAAACACCAAAGGACACAACATACAGGGGCAAACAATTAAGGACAAAACACTTCAGGACATATAAAATATACAATCATCGGGGAAGAGCACCATGTTTAATCGTCGATTCCTGAACATGAACTGGCTGTTTCCTCCAACGGCCGCTAGGTGGCGAGCTCCGAAAACAGTGTGGTTACAAAGAGAGAAAAAATTGACGATTGACAGCTTTCCCAAACAAACACTATATTTCAGGTGATGGATTCTCAAGACAAAACCAAGTCACAAATTGGTTTTCTCTTCTGTCCCAAAAAATATTGGATGAATATTTTGTTTATTTTTCAAGGACTTTTCAAGGACCCAACAAAAAATCGAGTACTTTTCCAGGGCCCTGAGTAAAGCAAATAAAATTCAATGAATTTTCAAGGATTTTCAATGACTGTGGGAACCCTGTTTAATCTAAAATGTGTTTCTTGCTTTTTATACTTTCTCGTATATGCGAAGTTTATGTCGTGAAAGCATTGTAATCATAAAGAAACAAACAAGCAATAACAGCAATATCAGCACAAAACAGTCGGAGTGTTATCTCTATACTTCCATAGTATGGTGCATTCTTTGTTTAGCATCGATCTGTAGAGAAGAGAATCGAGCACGCATTTTGGATCTCTTCCCGTAGACCAAATGGGACCAAAATTTAATATCAATATAAAATTTTTATTCCAAGACCACATGCTAAATTTAATTTTCTGTCTTGTTGCGTTTTTGAGTTATTTTATTCATATGCACAGGCAGTGGCTAATCCAGGATTTGGTCCGGGGGCGGGGGGGGGGGGGGGGGAGTTATAAAAAATTTTGTATCGTCGTGACGAATGTCAAACCTTATGGCTTATTTAAGCCTAAGCACTTTAACTTTTACAGACTTCATTCACCTGACAATAAGAATCATAAAGAATGCTACAATACTTTCGATAATTTAAAAAAAACACAATGAAATAACTAGCAAAAATATGTTTTGACCTTGTCAACGCTGCAAATACGAGTGGAATGACTACAAAAGTGGGAAAATTTTCGAACCTGTCAAAAGCCAGGAAGAAATGTTGTCACTTTTTTAAAAGGGAGATTAAGAAAAAACAGCTATAGTGATTTTAAATAAAATAAAGAATTCTGGTATAGCTCGGGGGGGGCGGCCCGCGCAACCTCATAGCCCCCCTGGATTCGCCAATGTGCACAAGAACGGACAGTGACCCAGTTGGTGGCTTTGAGCTGAAATTTGATGCAACTCTGGTGATAAAACCATACGCCAAATTTCGTTCCTTTATATTGTGTTTTGAAGTTATTGTTTTTACATATAATTTGACAGGCAAACAGACAATTATTCCGCCGCTGGATTTCATCCAAAATTTGATAGAAATTTACAATTTTGCTGAAAAGACCGGATACAAAATTCCATCCTTCTAGCTCATTGTGTTGTTGAGTTGTTTTATTTATAGACAGACAAACCGACAGACTGACATAATTCCAAAAATGTGTTTTTTGAACTAAGGGAGCAGGAGTGGCGTTAAAGTCCGCCCGAGGGGCACAGTCACCCCGACAGGGGGTCAGGGTCTCCCCAACAGGAGGGGCACAAAGGAAAAGACATAATGATGACCCTCTCAAATTTTCGCCAGATCTTAATTTACTACTACTTGAATAGCCCGTTGCATTAACGGAGTACAAAAATTTGTCCCGGCAGGAGGGCCCTGTCCCCCCCTGGCGCCTTCGTGTAAGGGAGATGTAAAACGTGGAGATCCATCAAAACCTTGAAGTCGAATTTTTGAAGATTACAATACTTCTTGATTGCAATTATATTGATATACAGTGACTTCGAGAGTTTAAGGAATCTTCAAGTTTCAGACCCCCTAGAGTCTTTAAAATCACGATTTTCTGTTTTTTCTGTATTCATTGCACTTGTTTTTAGAGTTTTACAGAACTTCAGTTGAAAAATTTAAAAATCAGGAGCGTGGGATTAATATTAGTGCTATTGTATTAATGCTCTAAAATTGTATCGCTGCATTTTAAAGCCCAACGAACTGAAAGAGTGCCAATACAAGTTAAAGGAATCTTTTGGATTTCATTTCCTGTCGATGGAACAATTTTTTTGAATTATATCTGTGTGTTTGTGTGCCCATCCGTGTGAATGTGAACACAATAATTCAAAAGCATAAAGAGTAAAAGAAATGAAATGTATTATGTACGCCAAAAATGTGCATCTGCGACAAATTTTGGACTTAACCTCTCAGCTTAACTAGTATTTGTCTATTGTACATGCTTTGTTTTCTTTTCTATTCGTAAAATAGCATTTGCTGTGCATAAAATGACGTGTTATATATCTACAATGCGTACTATGAAACTGTAAATTACAGTACCATATTTACAAAGATTTTTTTAATATGCCTGTTTCCTGTCTCGTTAAATGAAAATGTTGCATCCATTTTTTGTCATATCCAAATTTTAGAAAGATAAAGTATTGTAAACATCCAAAAATTTTATCTCGAGATTTTAATGCACAATAGCTTAAGAAACCCTGTTAGAAACTTAATATCAATTTTCTTATGGCCAGACTAATATTTTTATATAAGATATTTGAATATCATATTTTTATCCCACTTTTCAATAACGTCTATGTGTGGCGTTCCGCTCCAGCGATTTTTTGTGCTCTCATTTCCTTACAAAGCATCTCTCCTTTCTGTCAAGTCACCAAAGGTTATCGCTATGCAGTCATGCATATGAAAATCCGAAATACACGGTTTGTCTTGCGTAATAGGTTTTCTTATAAATTGCTTATGACATGCGGGTGTTTATATTTCCTGCAATTGTTTGTTTATGAGTGTAATTCAACTTATTTATTTAAAATGGAGCGTTGAAAATGTGTAAGATAAAGATTCTTACAAAAGATGCTTTTTGTTCGATTTCAATTCAAAAGCCGCCTTCTAATCTACCCTCAATCATTTTTTTTTCTTTAAAGCAAAGACTTAATTGAAATATTATATGATGATTTTTGCTGTTTTATGATTTACCATCATTTTATATCTTCTTGTCCTATCTTGAACTGAAAAATCATTTTTCAACTAACGGGTCTATTCTGGTACTTTCGTTGCCTTAGAGACGTCACTTTTCCCGTTGTTAACGTGCGGAAAAAGTGACGTCTCCCAAAACAAACGGGGGTACCAGAATAGACACCTTTATGACGTCAATTCATATTCACATGATAAATGTGAAATTAGCTGCATCAACTCAAAACAGTTACGCATGGAGCATGGGAAAGGGCTTATATTCTTAACGTAGGACTACGTTCCTCCCATTGGGACCACAGGAAAGAATTGTAGGACTACGTTCCTCCCATTGGGATCACAGGAAAGAATTGTAGGACTACGTTCCTCCCATTGGGATC
>BGPR01010806.1:23359-50988 GCA_013235015.1 Araneus ventricosus
CAGGAAAGAATTGTAGGACTACGTTCCTCCCATTGGGATCTCAGGAAAGAATTTGATTCACACGCCAAAACGCCACACAAAACGTTGTATGGGAGATCCTCTATATCTCGGTAATTACATATGTTAAAAACATAACTAATGTCTTATTTTAGAGGTAAAGGGTAGAAACATCGAGAAACAAAGAGTAAAGTAGTCCTACGCCTTTAACATCAGCGGCTTTTTGGAAAAGACAGCCTCCTGTCATTTTTTTTATTTGTTCGTCCAAGCCTACTCAGTTATCCACAGTATGTAAAATACTTATTGGGACAGCTGAGAATTAGAAGTGATAATAAACCTGATGTTTTATATCAGTAAAACAATATACAAAAAAACCCCAGCACAATAAAATACGAAATAAATCAGATATTTTAATTTTTTTATAATATCTGATATAACAAACAAACACAATATATAAAACCAATTACAAGATACCTGATCATTTAGTATCTATATCTAGAATTTCAGTTATATTATAAACATATCAAAATTCTGAAAAATGACTAAGATACACTTTTTCGTAAAATTTCCCTTACTCGAAAAGCTGATTGCAGGTGCATCCAGAAATTAAAAAAATATATATACTTTAATATACTTTCAATTTCAGAAGACCATTTTTATTGTTAATTTAAAGTTTCAACCATCAGATTTTGTTTTCGTCAATAAATATGGACTAGTTAATAACGCGTAAAAAATTAGATAATGCTAGGCATTAAATTCTGCTTCAGGACAAAGCAGGGGCACATTTTCGATCTTGGATGTCGAGGGATATATATTCACTTTAATTATAGTCCATTTAATGTCCGGGTGTGAAGGTACGCGAAGGCTATTTTAGGACGAAACTATTAATTTTGACCCGTGGTCAGTTGACGGGGGCGAAACCTGAGTCTTCATACCACTCTCCAGATTTCCGCTCTACTCCAGTTTTAGGACGTTTGCCCCACAATAAGACCTTAGCACACGGTCGAATATTCATAGAGCGGACACTCTTCGTTCCCTGTGACATTGAGCATATGAACCGGAGACAGCAATCATACAATTTGACAATGCGGAACTTGCAGATTTTTTTTCACTGCGCCCCCTTATCGTATTTAGCCCTAACAAGCGGGAGTGATCTCCCCTAAGCTTTCTCGTATACTCCTAACACATATAGAGAAAAAAATAAGCTAAAAGGCAATAAAACGAACAAGAACCCCTAACGCAGTGGAGAAAAAAAATAAGCGAAACGTCATACCACGATTTCCGAAAGTCGTCCAACGCGGAAGTGGAATTAGAAGCCGGCGTGATTACCAGTAGGACTGGTTGTAAGATAAAGAAAACGAAATATGCAATTTGAACGCCTTTTTTTTACCGATTGACACAAATATTGGACACAAATCTACCATTAAGGTAAGAAGGCCACATACCTACTTTCATTTATCAAAATAATTTTTTAAAGAAGTTATTGCGTTCAAAAGTTTGCGATTATACAGACTGTCAGTCAACCCTTTGACGGATTTGGTCCAAAGTTTGATACAAACCTCCATACCTGATGACAAAAATGTGTACCAAATGTTATCCACCTAGCTATTTAATTTGAGTTATCACGTTCACATTAACACGGACATACAGACAGACAGACTTCCCGTGGACAGATTTTGTCCAAAATTTGATAGAAACCTACAAATTATGTGTAAAGACCACATATACCAAATTTCATCTAATAGTTTTCAAGTTATCGTGTTCACAGACACACATAATTCCAAAATTGGGTTTTTCGGACTCGGGGAGGTCTAAAACGTGGAGATTCGTCAAAATCTCGAGTTCGAATTTTTTGACGATTACAATACTTTCTCTTTGTTTACTTCGTATACGAGATAGTAAAAACTGATATGACGCACTAATTTTTTGTCTCCATGGCAGCTCTTAGTCTTTCGCCGTGGCATCTGTACCCACTTTTTTTATTATTCACGCCGACCCTGCTTATCCAAAGGGTGTAAGGCATGTCACGAATCGGCGGACTATACCCCCTTGCCCCCCCCCGTCGCTACACCATTGCACGCAAGGCGGATGTGAGGAGGGGGAAACGTGTCTCAAGCTGCCTTCCTCTAATTCCGATGTACTAGTTTCTGACATCTGATGATGCAATGCTCATCAAATAAAGAATAAATTCAATTTTTAAGTGTATCGACAATAATGAGATTATTATGTATTTTTCATTATATTTAAGTCTATTTTTCTGGCAATATTATGTGTTTTTTCTGTCAAAATGAAGAATATGGAAACAAATGATAATGTTGAAGCAATTTTCATTACATGCATTTGTAATAGAAAGACGAATGCTTATGTTTTACGAGTTTTGCAATGTGGGCGTAGAATTACCACTAATATTCGCTTCATTCTGGCTTAACGTTTTCCGAGTTATGTTTAGAAAAAACTTTTAGTTTTCTTCAATAAAAGCGAAAGGTTAAAATCGCTCTCTTACAGCAAAAAAGATCTGAAGGCAGTTTTTAATGTGAAAGCCAATACCGAAAGTGAGAGTTCAAAATGATTGATTGATTGTATCACGAAATTGTGCTACACACTGATGATGATGATTTGAACCCTAGAATATATGTATTTTTCGAATACACAAAAACTTCAGCGAAGGATCTGTTAATTCATGATAGCTGTCCGATTCATAAATTCATGTTCTACCAAATAATCATATTACTTAATTAGCAGTTAATCCATTAAATAATTTCTTAACTGTAACCGACTTTAAGAATTTGCGGAAAATCTAAACAGAAACCGAAATGTTTTAGTACTTTTGGAGACCTGCCGAACTAACGGATTAACGAAGCCTAATTCCGAAAGCTTGCTAATTATTTTATATGCGGCAAATATTAGTTTTCTCTAACTTTTAAAAATTCTTTTCGCTATGTTAACGATTAATAATACCCCACATCCACATAAGCCTTTCGGTAGATGGGCTAAATGGGAAGTATTTAAAGCTGCAGAGAAAGATTCCAAAATTGAGTGCGTACTACAAGCTTTGTCTGTATTTTTTGTGTTCATTATCAATATTTTCATAAATTTTATGTGCAAATATTAATTTTCACTGAATTCTAGGTTGATTATAAAGCGTGGTATTAAGATAATGAAAAAATTATTTTGAATTAAATGAACGATCAATTTTTATAATTTCGATGCACGTTATAACCTTCATTCACATTCAATGAAAAATCGACCAGTTCCTATAAATTTTTATGGAAGCTAATTTCAAAGTCTGTTATGTTTTAAATGCTATCTGAGTTATTTTTATAGTAGGTGGAAAAATTGACGATATCAATATCCAGTGGAAGTACCTCTGTAACTCCATGATTATATACAGAGCTATGCTTCTTATATATATTATTTTATAATTAGCTTATTTACTCATTTCAAGTTAGTGGTGAATTGTGTGATCTTTTCCTAGATCACTTTTGTTTTGATTATTTTGTAGTCATTATAAAAATTGAGCACTTTTTGGCAGTGAATGTAGTATTCCATGTAAATTTACTTTTGTGTATTTTACATGGGGCTTCTAAACATCAAAGTCATTTAGGTTTATGTGGAGTTTACAGTACCACTTACTTCATTCCTCTTAAATTAGGCAACTCTTTGCCGCCAAGAATGGCGATGAGAGAACATTTGTTTTGGATGCATCTAAATGATTTTAACATGCGCACAAATTGATCTTTTTATTGGTGTTATGTGTATCAGGCTATATTCCGCCACTCTTCAATGCAATTGGTCGATGAATTTGAATAAAACTTCGTTTGGAATGCTTCCGATTGAATATTGGTTCAGTACCGTGTATGTTATTCTGTGTGCTTCGATTCTCAATGAATAAGTGAAGCTACGAGTATTCCGCTATACTGAAAGTGAAGCCGCTGATATTTTTTATAAAAAATTGGCCCAGTACCCACTTGAAATGCCGCATGCATTGTGTGTGGAATTTCTAGTTTTAATTTTTGGAATTAAAAAAAAAATCTAGATTCCTAACATTCAATGAAAAAGCGAAGCTACTAGTTTACTGCTATGCTGAAAGCGAAGCAGCTAATGTTAATTCAAGTAAAAAAAAATTTGCCTGTTACACACTTGAAATGTGTGCTCAATCTCTCGTTTTCAGGTGACACATGTTTGGTGATGGCACATGAAATTGTGCCAAGAAAAATTGGTGAGAAACAGGTGGGTACCGTAAACTCCACATTTACTGTCATTTATAAAGGAGTTTAAGAAATGTCTATTTGTTAAAGTTTTAGTTTTCCCATAAAAATTAAAATCTTTTAATATTGCTATTTATGAAATGTGAGGACGGTTTAAACTATTTCAAATTTCAAGTTGATATTATTGAACACGATTAGAGTTGGGATATTTTTTCTGATAAATATTAGTGATATCATTGGTTATAAAAATCACAGCTGTATTAATGAAATAATTTTACAGTAAGGTGTATAGTTTTTAAAAAAACTTAACATAATGAGAAACATGCTGACTCTGTTCATCATTATTCCCATAATCTTAACTCTTAAAGTAATATCAGTCTTAATTATGATTCAAGTTCCATAATTTTTTATGAATTTTCTACTAATTTTTTCATGTATAAAAATGTCATCTTATAAATATAAAGGACAATTCATAGAGACAATAAAATTCATATTTGTATTTAAACATTTTGTAAAGTCAATCATATTATAACATCTGTTTACCATAACATCATTACTATGCATATAATTATATAAATATATAGTAATTCATGTGAAAAAAAATGGTTGTCTTTCGTAATTGTATCACCAATATCATATCACCATTCTGCTATTTTAGTAGTAACAATAGATAGCTTGAAGCCTGTGTATTGTTACTGCTAAAATGGCAACTGTAGTTCAGTCATTGTTGTTCCAGAATGATAATGTCCTTTTTAATATAAGATTCTGTGTCTGATTTTGAAATGTTATTACTTACTATGACTTGCTAAATTACAAGGGCATCAACTCTGAACTTGGAAGGATAAACTGCTTTTATGATTTTCAAAAATTCTGTTTTCTTCTGTATAAATTATCTAAATGCAACATTTTCAGTTGTTCATGTCATTTAATTGAAATATACTTTCATAGCTAAAATCATAACATATTTAAATTTATATATTTAAAAATTGATATAGTGACTGTTAGCATATCTTTTTAAATGCTACGTTAATGTCTTTTCATTTTTACTTTATTTCTCCAAACTTTTTTTAAGGGGAGAGATGAATTCTTCCATGTTCAGGATTAATGTGAACACATCTCCTTTTTTCCTCAGTTACATGAAAACATTCAGCTCTGTTTGAAATTCTAAAGAATTCCCTGTATCATAAGTTTTTTTAAAAATTTTCTTTTATTCAGAATTGTCAGTTTATTCTATGAGACATTCTTTTCAAGAACTACAATTTTCATATAATGTTGGCAAAAAACTGAAAGGAGAAAACTTGAATCTCGATGAATAAACCCCTTAACTGTTTTCATTTTAGTGGGGAAAAAGCTTTCCCTCTAAGTAATTTTTCATATCTGAATTATATTTAATATACAAGTACCTTTAACCCTTTCAAGGACCATTTTTCTTCTAGTAATGATATAATAAAATAACTTTGGGGTTGAGGTTTATTTGAGAAAAGAAATTCATTTAGTTCATTGGATGATATTTTTTATAATTAATTAAAAAGTCAAGGCACTTTGTTACGGTTTTAGATAAGAAATTGGAACGTCTAGGATTTCCTTTCATCAAAAAATTTGTTGAGAACTTTAAAATAGCCTACCTTGTATTAAAAATTGATGAATTAGGTGGGAAGTATACTTCCTTTGAAAGGGTTAAAGCATGTTTGAAGTTCTAAATTAAAAGGAAAAAGATTTTGAGTTAATTAACTTAGATTTTCTGGAAAGCATTTCAATGGTTTTTAATTTTTTCTTTCATTATAGGGATAAAAATCGTCCACCATCGCCTACGATTCGAATTTCGAGCTCAGAACCTTTCGACGACGAAACCTCGATCATGACCGGACGACAAGACATCTCCCCTGTTGCTTCTGTCAAAGCAGAAAGTATCCACAAAGACCTGCAGAACTTCCAGGTAGTTCACTGTAAAAATATCAACTTAAAAAGTGGTAGAAAATGTCATGTTTATTAGGATAGCTTTGTCGGTAGATTTGGATTTAAGCTAAATGTTCAAAATTCCTAACTTTCTCAAGAACTGAATACCATATGTTCTTCAGGAACACTTGATTTTAAAGAAATTAAAGTATTTAGTGAAATCTGAAAATATTAAACCAGAATAGCCTTTTCATAGTTTTTGCAAAATGAGTTTCAATGTAATTTCATTATTAAATATATTTCTATACAAACACACATATATGTATACATGGTGTCCACTCTATTATGATATCTAAAATTTTATACAATCCTCTGGTCCATTAATCATATTTAGTAAAATATTCTTGGCATACTAATATTTTAAACAGAAAAAGGTTCCACTCTTCTGCGTCTAAAACTGACTGAGTTACGAAGCTTTGAATACCACTATGTCGGATGATCTTGCACCATTTCAGTGTCCACCTCAAGGAACATCCTCTAATCAACGGGCATCACTTGCTTGAGGTGGCTGTTGATTGGTTTAAAAAATAGATTCCGAATTTCATAACTCATTCTGTTTGAGTTGTAGAAGAGCGAGACATTTTTTTTTGTTTCAAATGTTAATGTGTTGAGAATATTTTGCTAAATATGACTGATTGGACTGAGGGACTGTATAAAAAGTTAAACTTTATAATTTTTTAAGCAGTCCATTTATTGACTCAAACTTAATTTTTTACATAATTTATAACATTTTTTAATTGGAAGTATATACCAGTCTCTAATGGCTTAGAAATTATTGGGCCACAAGTAGAGTGGACATATGTATAATTAATTAGAGTGTAATTGATCATTTTTGTTCTGATTTGGTGATTTGGCAGAATTACTTTTTTTGTATTGATCTTTCTATATAAAATATTTTTTAAGTTTTGTGGATAAAGAAAGAAGCTTTGTTAAATTTTTTTAGATGATGCATTCCATTCAGACACTTATATTATTTTTGCATTGTTTATTATAATTAATTATTTTTAATTCATCTTTTTTTTTTTTTTCAGGGGCGGGATAATATTCTTCGGTCACAAGATATGAAACCATCTAAGCGTTCTGTTAATTCTTCAAAGTCTTCCCGACCACCAATGGAAATTTACAGCCCTAGAAGTATGTATCGTGCCATTTTCTTTTCATTTAATTTTGGAATAGATTTGCGTGCTGAATTTCTTTTTTTTAAAAACGAAATTCCTCATTTTAAGTTTTAGTTGATGTTCCCTGAAGTATACACATTTTCTTTTCCTAATTTTACATATAAAATATTATTTTCAGAATTAAGCCAAAATTTGACTCTTCTAATGACCAATTTTTATTTTCAATATTATATTTAAGTTCTTGACATATTGAAATTTGACATCTGATTTTCTATGTACAAAAATGCATTGTACATATTATTTTATGTTCACTCCTAATTTAACAAAAATTGAAGTGTACATATTTTACCGTGCAGATAATAGTAGATGGTTCCGACTTGACATGCATGAAGCATGTAAGTTTTTTTTAGTTTAGTCAAATGCATTTACAATTTTAATGTATATTACAGAGTTTCGATAGAAGGAATAACGGCAAACAGATATGAAGATATAGGAATTTTCTATCTTTTCTTTATCTCATTCTCCCTTAATCTGTGTACTATATGCTGTACTTTCACCGTATGTTTGGCGCAGCATGGCCAAATTTGGCTCTTGCGCCAATAAATCCCAAACCAACTAACCCTTAATCTGTGCTTGTAGGTATTAACTGGGGCACTAAGTGAAGGTGAAATGTAAAGTGTTAAATAAATTTTTTTATCAACATTTGTAAATACCATATCTGAAACGAGCAATGGAATCTAATTTTTATCATGTGTATAGCAATGCATTAAACTATTATGAAAGGTTGACGATACTATCAAATTCCGTTTTATTTTATTTGCATTGCACTCCTGCTGATTTTTGCTAATTTTTAAAGCTAAATGTATCTTAAAAGGAAGTTTATGTAATTATACGTGTTGCATTTTGTTGAGGATCGTGTTTCCATGAAGCATGCAATGAAATTATTTTTTTCAGACATTCTTTTATAAAATTGACATAAAAAGACATGGGAATCTTTTAATTGTTAGTTTAGAGTTTTATTTGAGTATATAATTTTCCATTTTTTTTCAGGTTTCTCATTGGCTCTTTTAATTTAATTACATTAAGAATGGGAATGTAGCTAATATTCGGCGAAATAAAATTCAGGATAATAATTTTTTTAAAAATGTGCTTTTAAATATATTTAACAAAGAATATTGCTGAATAACATTTCAGTACATTAATTATCAAAAAGTCTCGTAGCAGTTTCTTAATTTTAAGTTGCATAGTAGGTATATAAGTGTATTTAATAAAGTTACCTATTATTTATCATTGTAAAGCCTGAAATTATGATACAAGAATAAAAACTGTTGAGCAATTTCAGGAAAAAGTCCATTCCATATGGTTTGATATATATTACCAGTTTCAAAAAAAGAAATTCATTATTTTTTCCTTCCACCAATTAAGTGGACTCTCGATCCTAACTATAAGAAATTCTTTATGAAATTGGAATTTTCTTCTAATAATTTTCATTCACACTCTGAATTTTCTTCTCTCCTTCACATTGTGAAGTTCTGCAGTGATGTCTTTTTTTATTTCTATGATGCAATCCCAAAATAAAGAAGGTTTCTCATTCCTTATTACTGGAATTATTATTGGAATTCAGGTATTTAAAATATTACAAAAAAAACCCACATCAATGTGTTAATTTTTTCAATGTGCAAATAATTTTAAAAATATCAGTATTATTACTCTTTAATTTTTTTCATTTAAAATTTGAGAACTATTTTACTAAGAATCAAAAGGGAAATGTTTTTAAAAGGTAGATGTTTGGCCGCTGAATATTCAGTATTCGGCCAAACTACTATTTTTACATCGCTAATTAAGAAGACATGCAATTCTACTCTAAGTTATCAGAAATTATATCTGGATAGTACATATCTGATTATGTGTAAATCGGACCAGCGAAGTTATTTTGTCTGAAAAAGAAATTTTAAATATTCAATGCTTCTTAAACAGTACTGACCTTAATGGCTATAAATTAACAGAAAGCGATCTATGACTTGAAGAAAAATTGTTTAGTTTTATAGTTTATGCCATTATTTTAATTTTTATATGCATTAAAAGGATCTGGTCGTTTTTCTTTTTTCTGTGGTGTCTCAAAACTGCTGCTTCCTGTTACATGTTTAGAAATTGTCTTTGTAATTTATACTTGTTTAATGTGAACTGTTATCTAAATATTCATGAATTATCAGTGTCCATATCAATTACTTTTCCTTTTTAGCATTAAGGTCATCCATGTAGGGACTGTTCATTTTATTCCATTAATTATGCATATGTCTTTGCTGCAAATTATATTTCCTTTATCTGTCTACTTATTTTTTGTTTCATCTTATTAGGTTTATCTGTAGTAAAGTATTTATGCTTGTTGATGAGTGTTAACTTATTCCAGTATACGTAAGAGATATACATTCATTGATTCCAGACATTAAATGTGTAAAGTCTTGCTGAAAAATCACCAGTGTTATTTAGTGGAAAACTTTCAATTTCCTCCTTTCATTGTTTTGTGCTCAGACTATTTCAGTTTATTTTGGAAATAACTTCTATATTTCTTGCTGAACAATCATCAAGCAAAAGTTGTAGACATAATTTTGAGAATTAAATTGGTTTAGTTTTCCTGCTACATGAAATTGTAATTTGACAGCTATAAAATGATATTTTGCTTGTTAATGAACAGAATTCACTGTAATATTCTGCCTTTTCTCTTCCTAGCCTATTAAGCTATTTCAAGGCTTCTTTAAACTAAGCGTTCTTATGCTTTTGTGCTTGAATTTTAAGATTTCAAAAGCCTTTATTTTTCATGCACCTATGTTCTTTTATGATATCAAGTAAAAATAATTCACTATGTCGCATACATCTGGAATCCTTTCATTGAAATTTCCCGAACATATTTAATTATATTTCTATGGGTTTATTTATTAATGGTTCAATGACCAGTTCCATTTTTCACTTATGTGTATATTTGGACGGGCAGTTTTTTTTTGCCTGCCTAGATGATTAATATGTTTTCTTGTCAAACAGCCGAAATAGGGTCCTGAGTGGTGACAGTTGGAGAACTCCTGATCTGTGTGATTTCTGGCTTTTGTAAAATTTGCTTGGCATTTGATATGTTAAAATTCGCTTAATTATTTATTCGTTTAAATAAGGAAATATTATTTGTGCTTTAAACTATGAAATAATAGTTATCAAAAAGAAATCTTATAAGATATAGCTGTGTTAAATTGTAAAGCTTGGCATTTAAGATCTGTTGTTTGAAAACATTCTTAATCATTAATACTTTTATATATTGTGTGTCAGTAATTTCTTGAACAATTTTTTCTGTAAATGCATTTCTTTCTATTATAGATTCTTATAGTCCTTATTTTTTCTGTGCATGTGTAATTTTCAGTATTTGATGTATTTCTTTCTGTTATAAATTTTTATAGCCTTTCTTTCTCTATGCATGTGTATTTTTCAGTACTTGATGCATTTCTTTTTAGTTAATTCCTTTTGGAAAACTTAACTTTATATTTTATATCATGTTTTAAAAAATTAAATTTGTGACTGAGATAGTCGAAAGTTGTAATAAAGGAAATAACAGACTCTGTTTTATAAGACTCTAATATCATTGGTGATCTGCATAATTTTACAACATACTTATTTTTGAATTCGTGTACTTTAAATACTAACTCACTAATTTAAATTACTTCTAATCTTTTCTGTGTTCTTTGTGCTATAGACAATCTTAAAAAATATTCAATGAAACTTGGGACTTCTGAAACAGTTATACCTGACACTCCCAATAATTTGCAGCATTCGCACAGTTCCAAAGGTAATTCTCATCCTCTGTGATTTCAGTCTTCTTTATCTTCCATTATTTTGTCTTACTTTTATACCAACGATTACTGATTTTGTTATTCTCAAATATACTCCATCGAGCAAACATTTCCACAGTAGTTTGATTCCATATCTGATTCTTTGAATTCCCTTTCAGAAAAAAATTTCTTGCATGATTTTGTGTAGTGTATTTTTTTCGTTTTAGTTGGTAACTTCATATCATTGTGAACATTTAAATCAGTGGTGTAGTCTTAAATTAAGCAGTGTTGGAATGCTCTGACATGGGTGGTATCGTTGAGTGGGGTAGGGTTGAAGGACAAAATGGAGTGGGTGATAGGGAAGATAAGAAGGTCACTAAACAATAAAATACTACCTTTTTATATTTAAAATGTATGATTGTTTTATCTTGGTATTGGAATCATAAAATAATGAAATGTCTACAATGAAACAATGTTCTTCCCGCCTGTAGTTGCCAGTGACATATTATGTTTATTAATTTGAAATACCAATCATATTTTCAAGGGTAAGGAGATAAAACAAAGATTGTGCTGTTTTAAGAAAATATTTTTTAATTTTTTCTAATCTCTCATAAAAAAAAAAAAAAAAAGCAGTCCCAGAAGGGCATTTCAATGTGTTATGGCTCCACTACACCACTGATTCGAGTGTTCATTGATATATTTAATTGTATGCTAGCTTGTAACTAACAACTTGTACTGCTAGATGTGTGTAACTACTTAAAGATTTTTGCGAAGCTTTACTTAAAATCTGATTCATTGGCTTATTTTCTTTTCCAGCTATATTATTGCATTTTTTATCTGCTCAATAGTATTTCTGATTTTGTTTAAGCAATTATAATATTTAGCAATATAAAGTTAGATTTTGCATACTTATTATTATTGAGACTTCAGCATATATTAGGAAAACATGTATAGTTCTTTGCAAGAAAAAGGCCTCTACCATTTTTCATCTAAAGAAATCCTGAGCATTGTTTGGTACATAATTAACAGATTGTTTAATTTAGGTACTACTACAGGTATATTAATTTAGGTACTATTACAGGTATATTTGAACAGATTTGTCACCAAGAATGTTGTTCTGTATTTTTAATCCTACAAACAGATTAACTTTTTTTATCATTTTTGGTAAGAAAACAATTTATATTGTTAAATAAGATGCAAGCATCAATGAATAAATATTGAAAAAGTTCCAATGCATTGTCCTTTTTTTTTGCATTGCTACATTAAAAAAAAAAAGTTTCATGGTATAAAACAACCATTAATTGAACATATTACTTAGCTGAACCAACTGAACATATTTACTAATCAGCTTTATACATTTTTTCTGATCAAGGTCTTTAATTTTTGACTGCATGTAATATGTAATTTTTAACACGATGCGCATTCATTGTGAGTTTAATCAATAATTTTGGTGACAATTTTTTTGGTTTTGAATATATTAAGACTTGTATGTTTTCATTAGTAAGTGTAAAAAAGTTATTATTTATGTTTAACAGTGCATTAATTATGATGTTTATTTAGTAGTTCTGTATTATGTATCCCTTTAATTTATATTATTTTTATTAGAATTTGAATTGTAAATTATTCTTGGTGTATTTAAAAAAAAATTGTTCTAGAAATCATCAGTGGTAAAAATGGCACCAAAGTGCACTTTGTTGAGGGACATGTAACAAAGAAGAGTTCTCCTCCCCCTTCCAATGCTCTTCCTCTGGAATTAAAGAGTGCCTTAAAACGTTCAAAGAGCTTCACTGCTGATGAATCTCCTCGTGGCATAGAAAATATAGGCTTTGAAAAGGATGCATTTCCTTTGGAGTATCAAGGTTTAATACGGAGAGCTGTTTTAGGTATGCAATTTACTGTTAAAGTACTTTTTATTAGCCGATTATTGAGGTTTTGATATAGCCGGAGTTCTAATTTTTTTTTCAAATGCAAAATTCTCAAATTGGTGAAACTTAAGTTTATGATCTATGAAAATTTTTATCTATAGCTCTTCTATAGGGTATTTGCTTTGTCTTTTGAGGATATTTATTATTCACGTTATTATACAGAGGTAGAAAATGTCTTGTGTTGTTTTGGACAAATACTTTTCTTTTTAAAATATGCCTTGATCTAAAGCTGATTTTAAGTCACAGTAGTTCTGTTCAAAATGTGATTATTTGTTTTCCTTTTTGATTATATGAGACTATGTGTGATTTGGAAATTGAAACCAATACCTTATCGGTTCCAGAGTTATATGCAAATGATGCTATGGCTTAAGCTTGAAAAACATTTCAACATTTATTGTATGTGTATTAACCCTTTCAAGACCAATTTTTTAAAAACTACATTGATTTTCGTCAGCCTTGAAAGGGTTTAGTATGTTTGTGTTTTTTAAGCATGTGCATTAAGCAATCAAATTTGTTGGTAAATACAACATGTATAATTGAAAGTCGTAAAGGCAATGCCATGCAAATTTAGAATCTCGGCTATTTTGTTTATAATGTTCAGCTAGAATATTTCATTTTATGAATCAGATTAGTAGTTCTAAAAGTACAGGTAAAGCTGTGTGTCATTACCCTCATTTAAATAGACCCAATTATGATTTGAAAATATTTAATATATTTAAACATAATTTAAATTTGTGTACCAGTAATTCATATTCTGTGTAGTACAATGTAGTTATTATAAGAATTGTTTAGTTTGGTCAACTATGTCTATGTCCTTAAGAATTGCATAATGTGATAGTTTATATGTTCTTTTAACTTGAATTATCTGTAAGTTATATAAGACTTTTTTTTAACAACAGTATGCTAGGAGACTAACTTTTATTAATCTTTTTATTAACTTGAGTTCCTTTGGACCAATTTAGTTTTTCAGTCTTTTCTTTCATTACTCTTCATGATTTTGTTAATATCATAAAAATTGATATCTTCAAAAAAACAAATTATTTTTTTAGACCCCAATTCATTGTCATGCCAGAAACTGATGGAATTGGTTCGTTTGATATGCTGCAAAGCTGTTGAAAGTTTTCAATATGCTGCTCCTGCTGCTCAGCTTTGTTTTTCCATCATAGAAGTCAGTATATCTGTTAGAATAAGTCTGCTTAAAATATTTGTGTCTCTTAATCCAAATTAATTTCATAAATAGAAATTAATCTTTGGTTTGATTATCAGTTTTAATCTAGGTCTTCCATGTCTGTTTATATAGGTTCTTCCACTTTTGTTTATTTATATGAAAAAAATTAACTTGGGATAAAAAAAAATGGTTTCTTTTAGTAAATGTTTTTTGAATTGTATAATGTCTTTTACCTAATATGTTGAAAATATTTAAAATTGCTTTTTACTTCTGTCTGTCCTTTTGTTTATAATAAATATCCTTTTTTTTCCAATAGTTCAATGTCAAGTTAAATGCATCTTTTTAATGTGTTTAAATGAGAGATTTATCTTTCTTGCATCACTACTAAACTTTTGGATTTCTGCTTGTATCTTTATTTAATTATCTCTAGGTTGTATTGCATGCATATCAGTATTTAATTACTGTCACTTTTCAAAAAGATTTCATTCATTAATTTAAAAAAAATTAATTTCAATAACTTAGTTATGTATATAAAAAAGTGAAATTGCTTTGTTTCTTACTCAGCTGACTGGAAATGTGTGAGGTGAGCCTGTTTAATTAATATTGCGTGCATGAAAATTTTGGTACATTTCAATTAGATGGATGACATTTGTTGCCAAGCAAAAATGTTGGCATGAAATGTCACTTTTATTTTAACTCTACAGCCACCAAAATGTGTGCATGTGCCCCCAAAGCAGCATCTGTATGCCACGGCATTGGTGACAATTTGTGCATTCCATAGTATAAAGTTGTATTTAATGATGCATATACTGACAGAAAAGCACGAGAATTTTAAGTGCCATAAAACATTTTTTTTTTTCAGTTTCTTAGTTTAAACATTGCAAAAGTTCTCGATCATTCAATTTTAAATATGAAAGAGTAGAATGTTTAATGAATTAGAGTTAAGTAGTTTGTAAATGAGATGGTAGGATGTATATTCATGTTATTGTGGAATAGTACTATATAAGTTTAGTGACCAAAATTTGTGTAGCTCTTAGTGTAGTCAAGTTGAAGAAAAAACATTAATAATCTTCATGTTAAATTTTTCGCATTTTGCTGGAATGGACTTGTGTTGTGCCCAATATGTTCTGATGTGTTGTACTATATGTAATTACTGAACCACTGTACAGAAATAGACCTCATATTTTTAAGTTGACAAGGAACCACTTTTGGAATAAAAATTTTGATTTTTTTTTCATTTTTGTTGTAATTGTTTCTAAAAAAATATTCTTGATTAGCAGTTTTAGATCTATGACCCGATTTTCTGAAAGGAGTGGCTTGAATAGTAGTGACGATTGTGTTGAGAATTAAAGACTAAAAGATATTTGTTGTAAATGAGGATGATTAGTCTTGTATCATTCTGGAGTTCTTCAAATTAAAAATTATGATTAAATTGAAAATTGCTGATTGAATGGTAAGATTAAATTGTATGCAGTTGCAAATATTAGTTGGAACAACTAATTTGTCCTCTATATACTTAGTTAACCCCTTAATTGGTTTGCCCGTGTGTCTTATGTGCATCAAATTATTGCAATTTTAAACTTATAAACTAAAGGTCATCCTCGGATGTTTCGATACAAAAAATTACGTGGAATCCATAAACATTTCAACTGTCTTCTAACTTCTTAATTGAATAAATCACAATGCATTCCCAAAATAGCAGGTGTCATCTAATTAGATACTTGAGAAAACAAACCAGTTAAGGGGTTAAAAGAAAATGCTAAATAATAAAATCTTTGATTTAAAAAAGATTTCCTATAAAAATATACTCACAATATTAACATTATATGAATCAGTAGAATATAAAGAGCTATAAATAATCAGTGATAATTGCTGGAAAAATTACTAACTATTAATGGGGTATACATATCTTTGATTCTAATCATGGCCTTTTATTTCAGAAAGAACATGACCACACATTCTTAGAAAGCCTTCAAAACTGTTGCAGGGAGTGGTATAATGAACGCGACAAATTGCTCCGTGCCCCCTTCTTATCATCTGTGGGTACCACCGCTGCTGGAATGCGGAGGTGGACTGCTTACGTGTCTTTCATTACCGAACTGTATCTTCATGTAAAAAACCAGCATTGCCAAATGATTCAGCCCACCAACAGTGGAAATCTCACGGGCCAGTTGCTTGGGCCACACCCTAATTCACCAATGGCCCACTTGGCCCTTACTTTACAGACGCTGCTCTATGAGTGTGCAAATATCATATTGAAACCACCATCATTGAACTGTGAGGGAGAGGTGAGTCCATTTGAAGAATCAAATTTACTTAGCTCTGTTACAGCCTGCGGTTCTGAAGTCTTCAATCGTTCTACTGCTTAAACCCACATTAGCACTCGGGTGGGTGGTGCAATGAAACCTCTCTATAGCTATTATTCTCTGTTCCGAGAAAAATTGGCCATTTAGAAGGGTGGCTACTCTCTTTCTATATATAAAAAAGGGTTTCATGTTTGGAAATAAAAATATATATTTTAAAAAAGCTTATTTGTTTTTTCGGACAAAATTTTTTAAATTTAAAAAATTGTATAAAGAAAAAGTTCTTTTTTCAAAAATTTTTAATTTAAAAAAAAAGACAAAATTTGAGTTTGCTCGTGTCTTTCGGCTTTTTCGGAGATAACTTTTTTCAGTTTTGTGTCTTCATTGGAAAAATAAATCCCTAATCGATTCGTCGGTAGTTGTGGAGTACAGTAATAGTTGTGGAGGGCAGTAATATCTATTTTTTCAGCAAGGAAAGTCTGCTAATATGAAAGTTTTATTTGCTGATGGTTGCAACCCATATCGGCAACTTCTTTCTCAGAGTTCAAATCAGTACCTAAAAGGTATAAAAAGTCTCTTGATTGCCGCACTCCTGTAGAGGTCAAATTTCACTGTTCTTTTCAGTTTGAAGAAGGAAAAATTAATTTTGTTCTGATTTCTGGTGCTGCTTTTGAGTGTATGATTTTTTTTTTGTTCTTTCTTTCCTCCATTTTTCCTTAATAAAAGACCCAAAGTTAAAGAGACAAAAGGAACATATTTCATTGCATTTGAATGGGCAGCCCAACCGGCTGCTTAGGCGGGTGTGAGTGGCTGTTCGTAGGGGTTATTTTAATATATTGATAGGCCAAAAATTCTGTGCCAAACAAAAGTGCCCATTAAATGGGGTGACCGTTGTACAGAAGTGGCCACTTGGGGAAGTTTTACTGTCTAGATTTTGTAACATTTTGATATATCGTCCATCTTTCTTCCACACTAGGAGGGAGAACATTAGCTAGGGCCAAGAAGTGTCAGTAGAAGCAAGCCAGGTTATGCTGAAAGGCTTTGTTCTTTCTCGTAATCAAAACCCATAATTCATCATTTATACAAAAGTTTTTATTTCTAGCTGAAAGAGTATTGTTTGTTTATAATTTTTTATTTGTCTATTGATCTGCTATTTACCTTTTAATTGATGGTATTTCATTTTTTAATTTTAAGTGCTGTCTTAACGGTATTTAAATTAACTTATCGTTTCTGCCTTACTTTTCAGCTTCATGCACAAGAAACTATATGAATGTTCCATGATATGATTATGCATTTGTAAAGAAAGATTTTAATAACATGGAAAAAAATAAGTAGAAGCATATTAAGTATGTGGAACATTTTTTAAGATTAATTTAGGAATGAGGCAACAGTTAGATATATCTCTTTATTCTTACTGATATTTGTTTATTTGGGAAAATTCTGTATATATTACCTGTATTGATTAATTGATAATCAGCAACTACTTTATTTGCAGCAGAGTTGTTACTTAAATGTGCAACATTTTTTTTCCTTTCATGATAACAATTGAAGGCTAACAACAGTATCTATCTATCTATTTATGGTATTTTTTTGTAATTTAACAGAAGCCATGAAGGATTTTTCATTAATAATCTTTCATAATCATCATCACTATAGAATAGTTTAGTTCTCCAAGTGACTCAATCAGTTTAATATTTAGCTCCCTAGCGATTAATTAATATTTATATATACAGTTTCTAAAAACTTCCTCAATAAATTATTCTTTTGACAAAAATTAGATTACATGTCAAGAAGTGCAGATTATTCAATTTAAAAGCTCATCTCTGAACACATTAACTCAATTGGCTTCTTCGGGGGGTGGGGGCTAGTTTTATGTGTGTAGCTGTGCACCTGAAATACTCTGGAATATGTGTTTTGTAGTTTTTAAGAAGTTAAGAGAAATCACATTGAATTTTCATAAATTTTAATAAAATTCTCATTCTCTGTGGTTTAAAAATAGAATATTAACATTTAGGCATTGTTGAACAAATTGTTGGAGTATTCTGAAAAGCCTGAAAAATAGTCAAATATTTCTTAAAATGATAGTTATTATAATTTGTAAAATGCTCTTTCGTATATGAATTAAAAACAGAAAAATATTGCTATTTTCTTTCTGTAGATTCTTTTTAATACAGAACCCTAAATGGACATTATATGGAACAAAAAATGTAAACAAAAACATTTTCACCTTAGTGATATCAGACTGATGTTTTTGACAACGATTTCATTAGCCATTTTTTATCGTGCTAATATGTTTTGGAAATGTCAGTTGGTTCTGAGTTGTGAAAAAAATATTTTTGATTGCTGCTATGTTATGAGGAAATATTTTATTTATTTACTTATGAATTGTGTGTTCTCATCCATTTTCTTTCCTCCAGATTACAATCCTCCGCAAGATGTTGAGTTCTGTCGGCAAGCAGCTCGAAGCCGACTGCTCCCAACGGATGGAGCAACTGGTGATAAACTTGCGTGATGCATTCATTTATCCGTCCATAAATGCACAAATACGTAAAACCCTTCTGGAGTTGATCGAGCTTCATGCGAGCGGCTGGCAGCTGGATCTGCCGCAGACATTGTATTATTTTCCCTACACGAGGCTTTAATCCCACCTCACAGCAAGAGTTAAAGCTTTCTCCTCTTTTTTTTTTTTTTTTTTTTGTTCCTTACATTTTTAGCTGCTCTTGCTCTGAATTTTTTGTGTCATAAAATGCTTAAAAGAAGTCCATCTTGTTATGAAGGATAAATTCCTGACACTTTCTGAAAAGTTGTTGGTTTTGAGAATTTCTTGGAAACGCCTTCGGAAGTGTTAAAAATTATAGTCTTGAGTAATTTTGTGTGCTGGGACTACCAGTTTGGAAGATGTACTTTTATTGCATTTAAAAGTTGATCAAATTTGTTGTTCAGTTGTTAAAAATGCACAGCTGTGCAATATTTTGAAGCTAGTTTTATTATTGCATAAAATTACTGTGACAACTATAGATATTCATTCAAAATGATTCAACATTGTAAGAAACATAATATGAACTTGAGTGAATTATTCTAAAGAATAACTTTCTGAAACGAAGATTAATGTTTAATCGTAGATTTTTTTTTTGTACCTTTCAGCAAATAACAACATTCATCTGAGTATATTTTCTGTACAATTAGTACTAGTGTAAATATTTAAACGGGTACTTACAGTACATTCTAATCAATGTGAAAATTCTTTTCTTTGTCACTTTGTTTGAAGATTTCTTTTTGAGTTACGGCATAGCATCATATTTTTTAAATAGAAATTTGATGATATGCAGAACCTATACATGTGTGGTTTTAGTTTGTGACACTTGAATTGTTTTATTTTGTTTCCCGCAAAATACAAATTTATTTTCAAGTTGCCTAGATTGAAGAGAACCCTTATGCATAATTTCCCCATTTCAAACTAACCCAAAACATTTCTGTTATTTTTCTGAGGCAAAATGTTATACAACAGAATCTTGCAAGTATTTTATAACAAGAATGCTAAAGATCAGAAATTGGTTTACGGTGGGTTTTTTCCCCCATGTAATAAGAACAGAATCAAGATATATTTTTCTTTTATTTTGTTATATTTATAAAGACATGGAAGTTTTGGAGCAACATGTGTATCTTAACTATACACTTTCAAGGTTTCAACATTCTGTTGTTTTTAACTAGCATACTTATGAGGTCTTAATTTCATATTAATATTTTTGCCAAATAATCATACCTTTTTCCTATAACACAAAGGCTGCTAATTCAAAATATAAAGTTTTACGTGTTTCTGAAAGTCTGGCAAACTATTCAAAGCTAGTTTTTACAGAATAACCCAACAAAAAGTTTGGTTCTTTTGTATCTAGTTGGTTAACAAAGAATTAATAATGAAAGTTTGAGTCTAAGATTTCTCTACGTTTTAAAATAGTCAGTTCAAATACTATCACTACTGAGAATCTAGTTTCACAGTTGTCATGCTTAAATATTTAACCAGATATTGAATTTTTTAAAGGTATGTTTTCGCATTGATCAAAATAATAATTCGACTTGTTTTACAAAAACCAATAATTTGTATATTTTTGCTTTCCTTTAACAAATTAAAAGCAGCATTGCAACTCTCATGTGTTGTCTTGAAATTTGTTTAACTTATATTTCGAGATTAGTGTATTTGATGTTTCATAAACTTACTGTGATACTTTGTTTCTAGTTAATGAGCTAAATTTTTTGCTGTTATTTTAGTTTTTAACTTTCTAGTGTTAAATGGTATGTAGATGTTTATTTAACTGTATATTTTGAAATCTTTCATGTTTCATTTGCTTTATTTTTGCCAATTGTGTTGATTATTAGATTTGTAAAAATCTTTCCTGCTGCATTTCTGCACAGTGCATGAAATGACAGTACACTGATGTGTGCCAATATCCAGTGTCTTGTATTAAACAGTAAACATTTGTACCAGCAATTTTTGATTAATGTTGCCGTAAGATTGCTAGTTTAGTGCAATAAACAAATTTTTACCATAATGGAAATTTTGCTGCATTTTCTAGTCTTCAAAATTGTACAATAAATATTTACTGGAAAATAAAGCGTGGTTTTATTTACACATTATGATGTTTTTTCATTACTGTACTGGAGTTAACTTGTTGTTTGAAATGAAAGTTTAGAATGTATAAAACTTCCGTCTAATAGGAAAAATTTTAAATATATCAAATTCTTCACAGATTACAGAAGAACTTTATTTTCAGTAGCCTATAGTTAATATATGTCTGTGTGTGGGGAGAGGGCAAAGACAAATTTATCCCTCCTTTAGTCACAATAATTTTGATCCTTAAATGGTCGTAATGTATCTTGTGGATTTTGTTATATGATCTTTTATCCAGTTTTGATCATTTTTCCTATATAACTAATAAAACCTTTCCTTATAGAATAACGATTCCCCTTTCAGCAAATTTCATATTCAGGCTAAAATCATCCTTTTAGTGAGGCCCAACTGTAAATAACTGCAGTGTATCGGAGATGGAGGACCCTCGAGTCCATGTGCTCCGAGTAAAACAATCGCTGGTGCGTAATTAGTCCTAATGAGAATGTAAATGGATATTCTGTTAGAAAAATTGAAATTATAAGGCATTAAAAACAGCTAATAAGGATGTAGACTGTATGCATATCTATTAGATATTGTGTCTAATGGTGTGCTGGTTTAATGCTTTATCTTATGCTTTTAACCGATTATATGCCAAAACTCTTATTATTTCATTTAAAAAAAACAACATTATTCTGAATCATAACATGAATAAAATATGAAAGGAAATGCTATTTCAGAAATTTTTTAATTAGAACTGATTAATTTATTTTTAATTAGAATTAATTTGATTTTTAACTGGAAAAATTATTTTTATTGGATTACTATTTTTTTTGTAGCAATCAGTTCAACATTTAGATGCAGCAATCTAAGCTAAAAATTCCACTGTTTGGGTATTTTTTTTAAACATTGTTATCATTAAAAGAAGCTTGTTTAAAAATCCTATGGGTGTTCGATTTTTTTTCCCCATTTCCCTGAAATTTTATTTATTTTGCTCCCTCTGTCAAAAATGTGGTATACATTTTAAAAACATTTACAGTAGATTCTCGATTATCCGGCATTCAAGTATCCGGAAAGCTCAACTAACCGGAAAAATTAGAAAATGAGTTTTTCTAAAATTTTTACATCCGCTTGCCGTTCCTTTCATGCGGACAATTTATTTCTGGAATGCAACGTGCGTTCCGCACAGAGGGGTATAGAAGGGGAGAAAAAGCAATATACAGTACTGTGACGTACACAGACCTGTTTTATGGGGGGCGGTTAAAAGCTAAAGTGAGAATAAAAAAAATAATAATAAAAGGTCCTCATCTTTCGCCGAAAAATGAGACCTAAAAACGGAAAAAAAAAGCTCATGGGGGTTATTCCAGATTGGCAAATCTCTTTCTTTTCCTTTTTTTATTACTATTACTGTATTTTATTTATTTACTTCGAATACCGGCAGATGTTGATTACGTAATATCACTTTGGAGAGAATTGGCGGCGCGCATATTGCACAATAACCCTTGCGATTTTTTTAAACGATAATTAGTTTTGATATTCAGTCTGGGATATGGTTATGATAGTAGTCTTAAAAGTTTAGAAGTAGTCTTAAAAATTATATTTAATTCACGTTTAAATATGAAAAAAAAATTATTTGCCAAAAAAATAAAAAAAAATTTCAATCTCTGGGCGCGCCCCCCATTTTTCCCGTCACTTTCAACTATCCGGACTTTTCAGGTATCCGGAAATTGGCGCTTCCCGAGCATGCCGGTTAGTTAAGCTTTTACTGTAATACTTTTGGATAAAATAAACAACTCATTAATCAAATAGCCTTGTTTGCATCTAGCAGTAACCTTTCATTAATATATGATAGTAAACAAACATTTAGGTTGAATTAAGTTGGAAAATTTTGGATAAGAAAATAGGTGTTTAAAAAACATCAATTGTATTTATGAAATGTATAATTTTGATGAAAGTAGTAGAGGAAAATTAACAAATCAAAGCATTTAATTGAAAATTCCTGAAAGATTCCTCATATCAATTGGGCTAAGCTTCATTTTGAGATCCTGTTACTAGTGAATTTAGCATGTGTTCTAGAAGCCCTATGTAAGGCCAAATCGTGCTTCAAATGAAATTAAATTGCTTTAAAGTGTGTTAATATATGACATCAGCAATCTTTCTTTACATAACTAATATTGCAGTTATTTGTAAATGCAAACCATAAATTCTGACAGTATTAATATTGAAATTTGTACCATATTTTTTTGTTTGAAAGAGGGAGTATGAATTTAAAATACTATTGTTTTTAAGATATTTTAATTATACAAAAAAGAAAATACAGAAGAACCAGAAGTAAACTATATACCTTTTGCACGCAACGCAGCAGCATCTAGTGATTGCATTAACAATATTGTCTATAATCAACTAACCAATTAGATACAATTAAACAACAAAAGTCCTGCTTCAATAAAAATTATAACATTAAGATTAAACAAATAAAAAGGAGAAAAAAAGAAAGAGAACTCGAATGGCGAACTTTTTCAAAGTGGCACTCGTCATCGGAGTTCTGAAATGTATAAATTTTCTGTCAAGGGAATGACTTAATAGTCAAATAATATTCCCTCTGTGGTCTGAATGTATCTAGTAATTGAAATAATGCAAGAAAAAACCTTTCTTAAATAAAAAACTTCTGAAAGTCTTTTTTAACAAAACCAATAAAATTCTGATGGAGAGTGGCACTTAGAAAAAGTTCGCCATTCGAGTTCTCTTTCATTTTTTCCCCCATTTTATTTGTTTTATCTTAATGTGTTATAATTTTTATTGAAGCATGATTTTTGTTGTTTGATTGTATCTTAATTGGTTAGTTGATTATAGAGAATATTGTTAATGCAATCACTGGATGCTGCTGCATTGCACGCAATAGGTATATTGTTATTACTAGAGTTTACTTCTTCTGTATTTTCTTTTTGTGTAATTAAAATATCTTTCTTTTGCTGCATTTTTGCACCATTCTGTTTAATGCAAAGTTTAATTTTTAATATCTCTTGCTAAATTATTTCACTTGAAGTTGTTTTTGAGAAGTACATGTCTGTGGTCTTGTTTCAGTCTAATTCTTAAGTTTTATTTATTTCATTCCGTATTAACTTGTATACACTTTTCTCCCCTCTTTTTTTATATTCTTCATTTTCACACCAGTGCTATTCTCGATTTATGCTAACCAAAATACTTAGCGTCATTGCACAAATTACTTTTTTTCAAAACAGGATTGATTAAATCTATTTTGCGCTAATATTGAGGAGGATACTCTGCCTTGCCTAAGCATCTGGAAAATTTTGTGTTAATATATCTATCCTTATTCATATAAGTTTTGAATTGAAATTCTGTGGGATTAGGTCAAGGGTGTCAAACTGAAAGGCTAGCGGCGGCCACATAAACAAGGTCTAAATTTGGTTATTTGTTTAGCTAAAAAGAGAAAGAAATGTAGGTTTATTTCAAAAATACAGTATAAAAAAAGAACAAGAACAATGGTCAAGTTGTTTTCTTTCTGGTCTTTGGCATCTCTTCGCTGCTAAAATCTTTCCTACTTCGGAAGATATCTTGGCTGCAGTGGTTACTTTCAAAACTGATCCAAAGTGAATGTCGGTAATTTTGGATCTTACAGGAGACTAATTCTCTTTCTCCCTTTCAAAAGTGAAAATAATTTGCTTGCACAAATGACTACTTTCAAATATGGAAATAATTGCAAATGCTTTTTTCGAATATTTTGAAACCTGGATGGCAAATATTTGTAAAATTCAGACATTCAAACTTCACTGAAATTTCCTTCGTATCTGAACAGCCTAGAATCTCTATTACCTGTGTTTGCATATGAAACATATGCATAGATATTGATTTTGTGAAGGAGAAAAAAATTTTCTTCCAAGCATTTTATTTTATTGCTTCTTAAAATATTTGGTGTTAATGGCAGGAATTGATTCGTTAATGTAACACAACTAGTAATTAGTCATTGACAAATGTTGTGGTTTGTTAAGGGATCACATTACCTTCCGAACAATTTTTTTTTATTAGAAGTATTATTGAAAAAATTTTCATACTATTAAAACTTAGCAATCATATAAAGTCATCTTAAAGAGGAAAAATTCTTTTTGGTCTGCTTGTTAAGTTGAAATTAAATTTTTTAAAGAAAAATTTAATTTTTTAAATTCCCTACTATTTCAAATATGAATATTTTGGCTTCAAATCTTATTTGCTGATTCACTGAAATATGTTTTACAGACCTGTGCATGGATTTGAAGATGCATTTAATATTCGCTTAAATATAGATTTTTTACTGTTTTATGTGGTGAAAAATGAGGAAATTAGCACTACCTCAATTTATATCTTGTATATAAGAAAAACTAAGCATCTGAATGATTATTGCATGCACAGTTTTATCATATGCAAAACGATAAACAAGTATAAAAAATTTGAAAGCTCTATCTGAAAAAGGAAAAAAAAAGCCTTAGCATTTTGAGAACATGAAAGTGAAGAAAAGTCCAACAGGGAGAAAAAGCCAGTTTAAGTTGTCATTTGCGAATGTTTATCATTAGTCATCGCAAATAAAAAAAACAACTTATATAGTATTAGAGGCACAAATTTGGAATTTTGATACAATACGAAGGAGGATAAGATCAAAATAAGCCAATAAAATAAAAATGATATCTTGGCAATTTTTGGGGTAATGTGCCCCCTTAATAATAATGCAGGGATGGGGGACCTTTTTGCCCTGAAAGGCCTCATTAAATTTCGACAGTTGGGCAAACGGCTGCACGAGCAGAATTTTAAGAGTTATTGTACTGTAATTATTATATTACAAACGATTATACACTGAAGAGCCAAAACATTATGACCACCTACTCAATAACGCGTTGCGCCTCCTTTGGCCTTCAAAACAGCTGCAACTCACCTGGGCATAGATGCTACAAGTTTTTGGTACATGACTGGAAACAGGTTGTACCAAATGTCTAAGCAGCGGTCACGCAAAGTTCGAGATATTCGGACATGGTGGTGTTTGAGCTTTGAGCTGCCACTCCATGACATCCCAAATGTGCTCCATCGGATTAAGATCCGGCGAGTTAGGTGGCCAGGACATTAAGTGGAATTCATCAGTATGCTCCTCGAACCACTCCAACACAATCCGAGCCTTGTGACATGGAGCGTTGTCCTGCTGGAGGATTCCATTTCCAATTGGGAAGACAAACGCCATGTAAGGGTGCAACTGATCCGCAATGATGTTCACATAGTTCGGAGCTTTCATGGTCTCTTCTACCATAACTATGGGTCCCAGAGCCGTCCATGAGAACGTCCCCCAAAGCATAACACTGCCACCACCAGCCCGTGTATGACCTACTGTACAAGAGGGGAGCAACTGTTCGCCTGGCAGACGATACGACCATCGACGTGATGAATGAGAAATCGGGATTCATCCGACCAAGCAACTCTCATCCATAGTCCAGTCTCGATGTTCCCGGGCCCATTGTAGGCGTAGTTGACGATGACGCTTGGTCAACAGAGGCACACGAATGGGACTTCTGCTGCACAGTCCCATATCTAACAGTGTCCGCTGAACTGTGTGTTCTGAAGCACTTGCGCTTGGACCTGTTGGTGTATTGGGCTGTCAGCTGAGCCACTGTCTGGAGCGATTTTGCTTTACAAGGGGGACAGTCTCTGACGTCCTCATTTTTTGATGACGCGTGGACGACCAACACCTTGGCGTCTACTGCTGGTGTCACCGTCATTTATCCACCTTGCATGAATACTAACAACGGCAGATCGTGAACAACCTGCCAGTCTTGCAGTTTCGGTGATGCTCGTTCGAAGTCTTCGGGCCATTACGATCTGCTCTCTATCAAATTCGCTTAGATCAACTGCCTTTCCCATCACTCGCAAAATTAAGTGCAAGAATGATTGCTTGCCTTCTCCAGCAGCAGTTAAATACCATTCTCATTTAACCACGTGCCCTCCACATCATCCAGACGAGTTCATTGAAAAATGTGGGGATGGTCATAATGTTTTGGCTCGTCAATATTTCAATGCAAATTGTAAATAACTGGTAAGGCTGCAAGTTCCCATCCTTGATATTGCACAATTAGAAGTTTTAAAAATTAAACTTTGAAATTTTTATTAAAAATTTTGTTACATACTCTTATGCTTGCTGGGCTGCGAAAATATTTTTGTGGGCCGCGAGTTTGAAACCCTTGGATTAGGTAACAGTTGCAATAAGATTTCACTTCATCCTTTTTAGCGAAGAGATGGATTGGAAGTACTGAAAACATATTTATCTTGCAACATGGATAATTATCTTTTCCCCTAGCATCTTTATTTGAATGTATTGTTAGGGCTGCAATGCCTAGTGGTAAGGTCTTGGCTTTGGAGCCAGAAGGTCCCAAGTTCAAACCTGATTCCACTAAAGATCTGCCGCGTAAGTGGGCATGGTGCTAGTTAAATTTGATGTTGAGTGTCAAATGGCCTCCTGCTGGTGCAGTGTAGCGAGTTGATGCCCCCCTCAGTTTGGAGAGGGG